>BSBK01012356.1:0-55948 GCA_027943335.1 Chamaecyparis obtusa
TGAATCTGAAACTTTATTAGCCTCTTGGGAAAATCTTTTTGAGCTACAACTCTAGGAAGCACCAACACCCTATTTGTGAAACACCAATTTCAAGGAACATCGATCCCTTACACCTGAAGCACAAACTTCAAGAATACAAGAAGAACCAACTTCCAAAATGACTAAATGAAATACAAAATCAGAGGATCATCTCTATTACAATACAAATCATGAAACAATATTTCAACTCCAAGTTGAAAACATTAAGCAGGATTCACTTCTTTTCTTATCTCGCATATCGATTCTTTTACATCACCAAATTATACCAAATTATACAAGCCTTCTTAAAATGACTTTATCAGATCATGAAATGTATAATCAGACTTAAATCAATACATCTGAATGTAGTAGGATGAGTTTAATCAATATTCTTCAAATGCTATACTTCTTGAAAGATAAATAATATTTTTCCTTCAAAATATTAAAGATCCAAATGTATATTCATGTTCCATAAAAACATCTGATTAAAGAATTATGTAAACCATTAAGATATTAGTTAATAAACCCTTCTCAATATCTTATATACTTCTGTAATGAAAATCAATTCACAAATGACAAAATAGAAGCACAAAGCATTACCCTCTTCTTTGTTCTTTTAAAATCTGCCTGCAAGCTATTCGGTCTACAAAGAACTCCACACAAATCCTGCAACTTCTCTCCAAAAACCTATACAATATTTTATAGGAAATGTATCCCCTAATTATAAACCAAAAAATTTGACATTTTTGAGATATTTCAATAGCCCAAACTTCAATTAGACCAAAAGTGCTCAAAAACTACTAAAACTGTCTTGAATTTTTGTAACTCCGTCTGATAAACATATTTCTTCTATTTCCATACATGTGATATGAAATAATTAACAACGACCCATTTTATCTAATTCATTTCCCTTTCTAGAAAGGTTTTATGGTTGGGTTATATCGGATAATTAAGTATGTTGACTTTCACATATACCAAAACTATTTTTTTATCACCGTTTTCTTAACCAATGTGAACATTAAGTGTTAATTGTATAGAAATTAAGTTTATGTTTTGAATATATTTTGAACAATATTGAAGGACATAAAATAAGATAATTTCATTATTTTAAGCATACCATATGCCCATTATAATTGCATGGATTTATTATTGTCATCAATGACAACTTTCAAAGACCAAATACCAAAGGTTCAACATACCTCCCCTTTGGCATTGATGTCAATACCTGTAACACATGTATATCATCACCTGTACAATACATAATGTACCTGTAGATCATATACTTGTAGATTCCATTCTCATGAGTTTTCTCCCCCTTTGACATCAATGACAAAGGAGATATACCAAGGTTTTAGTTGTAAAAATTATCATTAATGCTCCCCCTGAAACCTATCACAAACTGATTAACTTATGCAAGAGAAGAAAGAGTGAGAACTCCCAATCTGGTTCTCAAACCTTCAAATACTTCTTTTGATAGAGGTTTTGTAAATATATCAGCTAACTGATCTGAGGAAGGAACAAACCCTAATTCAACATTACCTTTCAAAAAATGTTCCCTTATGAAGTGATAATGAATATCAATGTGCTTGGTATGTGAATGCATAACCAGATTCTTAGAAATATTGATGGTTCTTTGATTATCACAAAATATAGGAACTGGTTTAGAAACTATCACTTTCATATCTGATAATGTTTGAATCATCCATAAAACCTATTGACAACAAGAACATGCTACAATATACTCAGCCTCTATAGTAGAAAGAGTAGTAGTGTCCCTATTTTTTACTATGCCAACATGCCAATTTCTATTACCAAAAAAGAATGCTGCTCCTGAAGTACTTTTTCTTTCATCTAGACAACCTACCCAATCTGAGTTAGTATAAGCAACAAATAAAAAATCATCATGTTTAGGATACCAAATCCCATAATCCAAAGTACCCTGAATATATCTGAAAATTCTTTTAACTACCATAACATGAGATTATTTAGGTGAAGATTGAAATCTTGCAACCAAACATACAACATGCATGAGATCGGGCCTTGAAGCAGTGAGATATAGTAAACCAACAATCATGGATCTATAATTAGTTTGATCAACATTAGGAGAATCATCATTTTTAGTAAGTTTACATCCTGTTATCATGGGTGTTCTCATAGGCTTACAATCTACCATATGGAATTTATTTTACATTTCTTTTGCATACTTAGTTTGGGATAAGAATATACCATTTTCCAACTGAGAAATTTGCAACCCAAGAAAATATGATAGTTCCCCAAGCATGGACATTTCAATTTCAGATTGCATAAGCTTTGAAAAACCTTGACTTAAGGCATCATCATTAGATCCAAACACTATATCATCAACATAAACAAGAACAACAATAATATCACCACATGTACCATAAATGTACAAGTTACTATCACCACCACCTCTTTTAAAGACATTTTTGATAAGATATTGATCCAACCTAGAATACCAATCCCTTGGAGCTTGTTTCAAACCATAAAGATCCTTTTTTGATCTGTAAACATGATTAGGGTAATCTTTGTTTTCAAACCCTTCAGATTGATCCATATAAACCTCTTCATCAAGATAACCATTTAGAAATGCTATTTTAACATCCAATTGGTACATTTTAAAGACTGTAAAAGCTGAATATGCAAGAAAGATTCTAATTTCCTCAAGTCTTGCAACTAGTGCAAAAGTTTCATCAAAGTGCACACCTTCTATCTATGCATAACCCTTACAAACCAATCTAGCCTTGTTTCTTGATATCTTTCCATTTTCATCAAGTTTATTTCTAAAAACCCATTTAGCACGTATTACATTTTTCTTTTTAGGTCTAGACACTAATTCCCATGTCTTATTCTTTTCAATTTGATTTAGTTCCTCTTTCATAGCTTTAACCCAAAATTCATCCAAGCACTAGCTTCTTTATATGATTTAGGTTCAATTTGGGATAGTAAAAAAAGATTATCACATTCACTAGATGTACTTCTTGTTCTTGTTTGAATACCTACCTGTTTATCTCCTATAATCTGTTCTTGAGGATGATATTTCTTCAACCTTGTTTCTGTAGTTTTAGTACATACTGGTTCTAGTATCTCTGTCTGATCTTTTGTCTCTTCATCACCTTCATGAACATTATTATCTGATTCATTCAAGTCATTACCATTGTCTTGGAGGAAAGTATTATCCATTTTTGTTTCCTTTTTATCCTGCACAACTTCATCCACTTTTACATGTACACTTTCAACAAGTTTATTCAAGCTTTTATTAAAACATTTGTAAGCTTTACTTTGAGAAGAATATCCTAAAAATATTTCCATCATGACATCTTGAATCAAAGCTTCCTATGTTATCATTAGAATTGTTAATGAAACATCTACTTCCAAAAATTCTAAAATGCTCAACAGAAGTAGGATGTCTATACCATAAATCATAAGGAGTCTACTTAGTTTTTACCCTTAGTTGTGACCTATTGAAAATGTATACCATTGTTTGAACTGCTTCTTTTCAATACCTGTTTGGTACTTTAGATTCATCTAACATAGTCATTTTCATTTCTTTCACTGTTTAGTTCTTTCTCTCAACAACTCCACTTTGTTGAGGTGTTATGGATGATGCATATTGTCTTTTGATACCATGCTGTTCACAATAATCAACAAATTCATCTGAATTAAAATCACCACCTTTATTTGATCGTAAGCACTTAATCTTTATGTCTGACTCCTTTTCAACCATTTTCCTAAAAATCTTAAACTTTTTAAATGCCTCTAATTTATGCTTTAAGAAAGTTACCCACATTATTCTTGTATAATCATCTATAAAAAGCATGAAGTATTTTTCACCATTTAATGACATTATCCTTGTAGGACCACATAAATCAGTATGTACTAACTGCAATGGTTTAGAAGAAAAGTATTCTTTTGAAGGGAAAGACACCTTTTTTTGTTTACCATGTTGACACCCTTCACAAATAACACTCTTTGGCTTACTTATACATGGCATACCTCTTACCTTTTGATGCTTACTAACTTTTACCAAGTTATCAAAATTCAAATGCCCAAGCCTTTTGTGCCATAACCAACTTTCATTCACCTGTCCCATAAGACATATATCTTCATGATTGTTATCATTTGTGATATCTTTTAACTTGTATACATTTCCTTTAGATCTTTTACCTAATGCAACCAACTATCCTAATTTAAAATTGATTTGACAACCATGATTGTCAAAAACAACTTCATATCCATTATCACAAATTTGACTAACACTTAGAATATTTTACTTTAAACCTTCAACATAATACACATCATGAATAGATATTATGTCACTTAGCATTAAAGAACCCAAATCTTTAATTTTCCTTGAAGAATCATCACCAAAACTCTCACTGCCACCTTTGTAGTTAATCAATTTATCAAACTTTGTTTTATCACTTGTCATGTGTCTAGAACAACCGCTATCAATTATCCATGAGTCATTTTCTTCAGAATGTAAAGCCATTTGAATAAACATAGACATATTAATCTTAGGCCTCCATATCTTAGTCATATTAGTATGAAATTTTTTATCAACTTGTAGATTAGTATAAGATTGATCATTCTGAAATGTCTTAGTTCTGAAATTCCTCATAACATGACCAAAAAGATTGCATTTTTAACATCTTAGACCATTCATTTTAGGAAAGGAATAACCAAAATGAAACTTTGAAAACCTTCTTGACATATATCTACAATTACTTATTCTATGTCTAGGGTGACCCCACAATAGTGGGTTACACTTTTTTAGAGATGCTAATTTTTGCTGAAATAATAGATTTTTATTAAAATATGATGATTTAAGCCTTGAGAGGTTCCATTTGAAGGATTTCATTACAAATGGTTAGCTCAAAGCCTCTTAGATAAAAAACAATATTGATATAACATCTATACTACTCATTCATACCTATAATGGAGTCTCCTTCGCACCTATTAAAATGCCGACAAAAAATCACTTTGAATTTATCTTTTGAAAAATCAAATGAATCCATTTGAAAAAACTATCTATGTAGTAAGGTACTACTAAGAAAAATCTTTCCAATGATTATAATGTTAATATATATTAATTTTATTATGACTTTGTATTTTTAGTTTTTAAACATAGATATTTCACCGTATGTCTACCTCTATGTGTGACACGAAAAAATAGTAAATGAGAGACAAAAATTCTAAAAAATATCTATGCCCTAGTTATTGAAGTTATCTTTCTATAAAAAAAAATAAAAATAAAATTTGACAAATACACGATAAGTTATAAGCTATGTAGTCAAGGTATGTCAAAATTACAGTTTATTCAACTTCAAACATTAATAAAATATGAAATAATCATGATAATTTCATCAAACCAATTGCATGCCCTCCGTATGGATGTTAAAAAACTAAATTCGAAAGAATCACATTGATATCTATTTAAGAAAAAAAAAGTTATGCTCTATGAAAACAATGTAACTCTTTGAAAATGACGTTTTCAGGCAACATACCAGTTTTCGTGGGAGAAAGAAAAAATAACTCAAATAAATTCAAAAATAAAAATAAAAGATATATTTAGAATCTAGAAAAAAAATCTTAAAAGACTCAAATTTACTTCATCTTCTGATTTTAAATGGTTTAACAACAATATGCATCTGAATCTGATTTTTTTTTTCAAAATGTAGAGTTCAATGTCCATTCAGGAAAAAAAGTGTCTATATTGATGACACATGAAGCAATACCCATCAAAGAAAGAAGTGAACTTGTTTGAATATCATTTACCCATGAATGAAGAGCTTGATGCAACCTACCTTTTACCATTAGAAATCTGATTAAAATATGCATTTTTATCTAAATTTGAAGTGGTAACATGTTGATCTATGTCTAATGAAGTCAAGGCTGGTGGATCCAATTAAGGACTGACCTGTTGGAGATTTGCCAACAAGCTAGCAACTGACTGTATGTTTATCATTGATGACAACATATGGAAATAGCATGTGTGGAAGTCCTATGTAGTAAGCTTTCAGTAGATGAAGCATGGACATGATATCAACATGATATCATGGGCACATAGGTTAACTATTAGTACAGACAATTATATAGTAGCTATTTTCAGCAGTGTTCCTGATAGAGTAACATATAGTGTTCTATGTATGGCTGTTCGTATAGTTATCATAGAGCCTTACACACTTCGATATATGTTGAAACCATATTAGTGATGTTTTAGTTATGGACACAGTTTGATATTCAGTAGAAGTGAAGTTATGCAGTCACTATTCACTTGCAGCAGTTTCCTGTATTTATTCAGAAGAGCCGATAGAGATTTTATTAGTTCTTTATTTGCACCAATATTTGGGGTGTGCGTCCTTAGAGTTAATCTTAAAGAAGAATTATTGATGTTCGGTTAAGAGTGCATGAGTTAATTCACCTTGAGGAGAAAGATCCAGTTGTTTTAGTAGAGCCGATAGTGTGTAGCATGCGTCTACAATTATCTTGTTCGATAGGTCCTAGAATGTGTTACGTGCATAGTAGAGCTAACATAATGTTTATCAAAGTTTTTTATGGTTTCTCTATTATGATTTCAAGGTGGTTCTAATAGGCTAACTTAATTATATCATTTAGACGAAAGATATTTATAGGAAATCATTTGTGATTGCTTGAGTGTGGTTCATAGTTGATTAAGAAGAGTAGAGTAGAGTGTGTGAAGTGTTGAACCATCAGAGGAAGGTCTATGCGACCAAGTAAAGTATTTGTTCTATACATTAGAACTGATCCAAATAGGAGGTTAAAGCATAGTTCACCAAAATCTAGATATAGTGTGTATCTGTTATTCAGAAGGTTGTAGCCTTCACCCCTTTGAGCAGTGAGCTATTGGACAGTGCGTCCTCTCCCCTAATAGGGAAAATTGTAAAGGACTCCTAATAGGGTCCAACCCTTGACAAGGTCTACTATACTTAATATATTGTAAAGCTACTCCTAATAGGGTAAAGGATTTTCTAACAAGGATCATAATACACTAGTACAGAATATTAGTGGGTGTCAATTCCCACTAGGGTTTTTACCTATTTGGGTTTTCCTGTAACCAAAATATTGGTCTTGTGTTCATGTATTCTTTCATTATGTTTATGCTTTATGTTTACGTATACTTAATTGGATAAAGAATTGAATCTTGTAGATAACCGATTCACCCCCCCCTCTCAGTTATCTCTTGGGACTATTCCTAACAATTGGTATCAGAGCTGAGTGTCTCAGAGAGAAATTTTAATAGCTTGAGGTTGAGTAGATGGAATTCTTTAGAAAAGAAAGTCCTAAGTTTGATGGAGAGAATTATCTTGATTAGAAGAACAAGATGGTGACTCATTTGTAGTGTATTGCTTTTAAAGTTTTTGATGTAACTATCAAAGAAATCAAGATTCCTACCTTGGAAGACCTTGCAAAGGATGATGCTATTGAGAAGCAAAAGGAATTTTTTCATCAGAATGCAATAGCCAAAGAAGCCCTTATCAGCACCCTATCTGATAGTAAGTTTTCAGAAATAAAGAAGGTAGACACCGCCCATGAGATATGGAAGTACCTAGAAGACATATTTGAAGGAGACAAACAAGAAAAGGATGCACGCAGAAAGACATGGAAGAAAAGATACAATGCATTAGAGATGCTGCCTAAAGAAAACATCAGAGCTTATAATAAAAGGATCAATGAAGTAGTTGTTGGAATCAAGAACAATGGTGGAGAGATCTCAGAAGAAGACATTATGGACAAGTTGATGAATACTCTCACTCTAGAATATGAAAATAACATCAAGATCCTTGATGAGACCATGCAACTTACATCTAATTTCAAAAGAGAGACCTTGATCAGCAAAATTTCAGCTTTTGAGATTTCAAGATTGAAGACAAAACCTAAAAGTGAGACAGCCTTTAAAGCAACAGTTCATGGTAAGAATTCTGCAAGTACTTCTAGTAATTTTGATGATAATGATGAAGAGAAAACACTAGATGATTTTATTGCTGTGATTGCCAAAAGGGAAAAGAAAGGAAAAGGAAAATATCAAGGTCAATTGCCATTTAAATTCTTTTCTTGTAATAAGATTGGTCACTTTGCATCTAAGTGTCCTACTAGAGCTAGACATTTCAAAAAGGATTACAAGCCTAAGTACTCTAAGGAATGCTACTATGCTAGAGATGGAGCTTTACATGATGAATCAGGTGAAGAAGAAATTGGATTCATTGCTATTGTAGAAAAGATGAATAATAAGACAATTCATGAAGATAAGGAAGTGAATCAAGAGCTAGCATTAATTTCACAAGCTGACATAAGAAAAAACTAGATTATAGACAGTGGTTGTTCACATCACATGACAGGTGACAAAGACAGATTTGTTCATCTGGAAAAATACAATGGTGGTATGGTTAGATTTGGAGACAACACTCCTAATCCAATAGTTGGTAGAGGAGCCATCACCTTGGATGGAAAGAATAGTATTGATGATGTTCTTTATATTGATGGTTTGAAACATAACCTTCTCAGTGTTGGATAGTTACTTGGAAAAGGATATCAGTTAGAGTTCGAAGATGACAAATGTGTTAGCACTTGAAAGAATTTCCATGGTTTTCTATCTTTTATCTAGTCTTTCCCTACAAATTTTCATGGCCCTAGCATGTTTTTTCTAGTCCTTGCAGTAATTTTGTCTCCCTGGCTTTGAAACCCTTAGTTCAAATTTTTGAAAAACTAACCATTGGTAAGAAATGCCCTAGCCCTGTTCTAATTCTTCATTACCTTTTCGGGCCACTTAAGTCTTGTTAAATGCATGTGCGCATTTCTTTTCCCCATTGGTCATTTATTCATTTAATCCTCAGACAGTTTGTCTTTTATTTCGGTGAACTGGCGATTACCTGCTTGTCGCTAGTTCTCCAAGTTTCCTTACAGTTTATCTTTTCTCTCAGTGATTGGGAGAACACTGCGTTCGCATATTCTCTTATTTCTAGGCATTTATCTCTTAACTATTTGCAACTTGGTGTGGCAGCTTCCTTCTCTTTAGTCGCATGTTCACGTTATCTCCGGGCCCATGTTTTCTGACAACATCTCGATCTAACGGTGGTCATATGTTCTCAAGAGATGTGTCAGAGCTGTGCACTTTTACGCCAACCGTTGATTTTATTGTATGACATAGCCTTTCTTTTCAATCGGTTCCACATGCCAAGTGTGTTGATTTGGCAGTATCTGATTGGTCAATGGGAGTATGAAGTGGAATCCTATCAGTGAGACTAGTTTTCATGGCATCCAGGTAGGTTAAATTTTGGTTTGATCTTATGGCTATCGTTATTCCGCTAGGATGACATGCTCGACCTTTAATGTAGTGGTATAGCGACAACCATTGATTCTTGTAAAGGATTAGTGGGTCCAAGGTAACACGTAGGCACAGTTGGTGGTATTTGATTGGTCCATGTATTAACAAAATGGCATGTTGTCAGTGGGACCTAAGTTTCTGGCTTGTTAGAGGGACCTGACACTATAAGTCAATCAATGACGGGCATATGTTCTTATGGGTTTTGTTAGAGGTTTTAGATCTTGCGACGTCTGTTGATTTCATATCCTGTCAGAGGGTTGTCAGGACAAGGAAAGATTCTTTGATCGACGATTATCTTATGATCTGATGGAATCTCAGAAGGCTATGCGAAGATGAGACAACCATTGATATTCCTAGTGCGGGCCTAGTTAAATTTCTTCAGTCTTTTGGCGATTCTGATAAAGTGGTTAGCGGCCTGATAAATTTCAATGCTTTTCACTCATTCACATAATAAAATGGTGGTGATCCAAAATGATTAGTGATTCAGCGAAGGAAGATCACGTGATCGCTAAGTATTTTGGTGATGACTTAAAATGTTCTATGAACTAGCGAAAACCTTTTGTCGCCAATTCGCCAAATATAACCGACATAAGTTTATTTTCCTATAGTCGCTAGTTCGGTGGGGTTAAGTGGTGAGTTAAGATTTTATTCTATGAATAAGGAAATGATTTTTCGCATGTTCACTTCTGGTAAACCCGAGGTGTCTGGGTGAGTTAAAGTCATAAAGGACCGTGAAAAAGAGAGATCGAATAGTCATGACTTAAACTTGATTGAGATTCAAATGTGGACCGCTGATTTTCTGGTGCCACCTGAAACTGACCGTTTGTTTTCAAATTCAAATTTCTTGGAGGGTTTCCTATGACCAAAAGGACTAGAATTCAATGCAGAAGTGATTGGAGCAGCTAGGAGATGATCTGTTTGTCATTGCAGTGTGGTCCAGGGTGTGCCATGTTCGTTTGTAGGGGTTTTTACTGTGTGGTTTTGTGCTCAAGGCATGTTGCAAGTTGACATTTTGGGCATTTTTGTGGTTCTCAGTACATTCTCAGAGAATTTATCATGATTGGAATCACTTCAGGATCTATTTTCTCCTGGCTGACTGGTTTTCATCCCTTGCAATTAATGCGACCATTTCTAGTGGGTCTGGTGGTTGAAACCCTAACCCTAGTCATCTGTAGCTTGTTGCATTCTCTTTGAGGATTCCAAGATGACTAGGGAGTATATATGGTAGCTCTTTTGATTTTGTAAGGGTTCCAAAAACTTTCTTTGGTCCCTGGTTGTTAATGTTGTTATACTGAAAGAGGAGCTGGATTTTGGGTCTTTTTCCTATCTTTGTATTGCTCTAATTGTATATTGATTCTGAATATGTTAATGAGAATGCTATTGAGTTCCAATCTTGCATTTGTGTATGTCTTCTTGTTTCAGTTCTAAGCTCATATATGTTAGTGTCACAAAGTGTATTAGCATATGGTAAACAAAGAGTATTGTGAAGTCATCTCTGAGTTCCTAACAAAGTTAGGATTAAAGTCTTTTAGGTGAGTTTAGTGAGTTTACAACCAAGTAAGAATATAATGTCCATGTGTTTGAGGGGAAGGGGTAATAGGCAAAGCACTTATCTTGAGCCTAGGAGTGTTTGATTTAAGATCTTCAGTTGATGTATGTAATTGGGTGACTCTTTTCCCTAGGTTAAGGCACTGGTGCATCCTCTGGAGGCATTTCATTGTCATCAACCACACACACACAAATTAAATGATCAAATCCTTAAATCAGTAAGTAAGGAGTATATTGGTATAACATTTTATGATTCTTTTGAAGTGAATCAAGGGTACACCCGCCTGAGCATTAAGGCTCAAAGTGTAGGAGGATCTCATTGTTGATCCTTGTTAATTGGCCCTCTTCCTTGTAGACTTTGGAGTGGTGATAGAGTCAAAGTTTTATTAAAGTTATCCATCAAAGTATAAATCTACAAGTTGAAGATCAAAGGGAACTCCCAACAAAATGGTGACTCTACTGGGGAGAGTCTAGAGATAAAGATTGTTAAATGCACTCTTTTTTTCTTGTTGTATTCAGTTAAAGGTTTCCCATCTAGGTGGGTGGGAACTCAAGAGGTTAAGAACCAGTGGCATACTATAAATCATGGACAAGAGGAGGAATACTAGGTCCTTTTTTAGAAAGAATCTAGAGGTCACTTTGGAGCAACTGCCTAGACAAGAGAAGAAGAGTTGGATCAGAAGAAATGGTGAGTCTACTAGTGCTCCCATAAGAGAACAAAGAAATACTAGAGGTAGAACACCACATGTTTCCTCAAGTGAGGAAGGTTCACAAGAAAGAGTTTCTATATCAGATGGTGGTTGCTCTGAAGATAGATTTTATGATACCCTAGAGGCTATATTTTAGGACAAGGGTCCATTGCCTGCAGGTCAGGATGAACAAGCTAGAGAGATGGGTTTGGAGATTGATTTAGATCTTGATGAAGATAATTTCAAGAGAGAACCCATGAGACTGAGGCAAGTCCACTTCCCATATCAAAATCTTACTAATATGGATGTGTCATCAGGTTCTGATGACATTATGGTAGACCTAGATGATTTAAATGCACTAAGGTTATAGTTGGTAGAGTAGGATGCCATACATAAGAGGTTACAAGAGGAGAGAGAAGCTCAAAAGGTGAATGCTCTAATAGAAAGACAGTCTCTCCTTAGAAAGATTAATGAAATGAAGGAGAGAAACAAAATGCTTGCTTCTACTCCTAAGACTTTGCAACATGATGTCTTTGGTGATCTTGAAGCTTTGAGGAGTGAGCAAGAGTGCTTACTTCAAGATCATGAATTTGATCAGGAGGGCCCTATGGTTAGACAGGTTCAAAGTTATGCTTCCCTCCCTAAAGATAAAGATGGACATGAGATCACTAGGCCAGCTATTGCCACTGGTGAGAAAGGAAAGCAGAAGATGGTAGGACATCAAATAAGAATATCATTGACAATACCAGGGGTCCCACCACCTAATTCAAATAAGGACATAGAGATAGAAAGGAGAAGAAAAGAAGATGAGGACCTTGCAAGAGAATTAGAAAAGGCTGAAATTGAAGCTTCCATTGTAGAAAAGAGAAGAAAGATCCAATTCTTGAAGGCTTCATCTTCCAATGCTCTTGGTCCATCTGCTACTAAGCTAGGTATGCCATCTATGACTACTACTATTCCACTTAGTAATGCTACTAGTTCAATTCCTTCTTCATCTACTAGGATTGGTGCTGATCCTAGACAGCGGTCAAATGCACAAGTAGATGGAAATGTAAATGCAAATGTTGATCCTAGGGTTAACACTAGTTCAAGTTTTCAAAGAAGACCTATGCAATTAGAAGGCTATAGGCAAATTAGTTTTGATGGAATTCCTGGCTACCCGAATGCTTTTCCAAATAATATAAGAGATAAGGTACCTAAGTTTTCTGGTAATAATGCTATTAGTTGTGAGGAGCATCTTAGGTTATTTTTTGATATGCTTAATGATTATGAGGTGGAGCATGAAGATGTAGTCATGAAATTGTTTGTTCAATCTCTAATGGAGGATGCTAGAGATTGGTTCAAGAGACTTCCTGATAAATGTATTGATACTTGGGATTCCTTTGAGAGATGTTTTAAAGAGCAGTATGGTGATAGGCCTAATGCTAGTTTTATGTTGAATGAATTCAATATCATAAGAAAAAATCAGAATGAGACTACAGCTGAATTCAACATGAGATTTCAAAAGGGTATGCATAAGTTGTTCCAAGTTATGCAGTTAGATGACAATGTTTGTCTAACTACATACTTCAATGCATTTGATGGAAAGATGGGATACTTGTTGAGGGAAAAAGAACCAAGAACTCTTAGAGATGCTTTTAGGATTACTGTCAATATTGAGAACAATATGAAAATATCAGGGAAGTTGGGTGGGAAGAGAGATGACCCTAAGTTGTTTGGAGACAAGAAATATAAAAAAGAAAATGATAGGAATGTTGGAGCTAGGAGGCAAGAAGAAGATAAATTGGATAAGGTGCTCAATGCATTGAAGGATTTGAAGGCACCTAAAAATAGGAACACCAGTGCTCCTACCAATGAAAGGCCTCAGTTCAACAATAGTTTCAATAAGTAGAATCGATTGCAGAACTACCCCTACAACACCCAATGGAAGGATGGCAAGCCTATTGTCCATGCTACAAGAGGTAAAAATGATAGAGGTGTCCCTGAACCTCTCCAAAAAGCTTCAATAAATGTCATGGAGGACATACCTTGGTGTGTTGCATGCCAGTCCCCTCATTCCGTAGAGCATTGTGTGGTTGCACACTCTATGGCTGCAAATCAAGATTATGGAAATGAGGAGATGGATCAAGAAGAAGATCAAGATGATGTTGGATGCAACATGGCTACTTCATATCGAGGATATGAAGATGATTCTAATTTTGATGAAGAGGCAGATGTAAATGTGAAGAGACGCAATCAGACCCTTTTTTATCAAGAGGTTTTTTCTGATAGTGAAGACATTGATAAGAAGACATGTAACATGAACTCTTCTTCTGAGCCAGTAAATTTAAGAAGACCTTCTAGAGAAGAGATGGATAGGATTACTGTAGAAATGATTGCCCAAGTGCAAACAAGAGACATGGTGGCAAGGAATACAAATGAGAAAGCTGCAGGAATGTTTATAAAGAGTACCAACTCTAGAGAGCCTAATGAGAACAAATCAAAAGGTGATCACATGGTGAAATTCAAGAATGTGAAAGGTAAGAATTGTGAGCCTAAGGGGGTTGGAGTTAAAAAAATTTCTAGTGAGATTGAGAAGCCAATTAACACAATGGCTAAGATTGAAAAAATGAGGGTGGCCAATGCACCTAATGTATTAGATAAGAAAAAGGATATTAAGGCAATGCAGATTGAGATTCCTTCCTCTACTCCTATCGATATGTTATCTTTATTGTCCCAAATTATAGTTAAGGTTCCATTGTTAGAAATGTTGAGGATCCCTGAACACAAAGATAGAGCTATTGCATGGGTAGATAATGTTCATAACAATGATGTTGCATGCAATGGATCTCAGGATAAATCTTTGAAAGGTGTTGCTGCTCAGGGAATTGTATCTCAAATTCCTCCTATATATTTGGATAGTTATGTCAATGCTAGCCTTGAAAACATTGATCCATTCTTTTTAAGTGTTCTTGTGAATGGAATAAAACTAAGGAATTGTATGATTGATAGTGGTGCCTCTAATACTGTCATGCCTTTCAAAATCATGGAGAAGTTGGGCCTTAAAGTTGATACAGTTCAAGGCATATGTTGTGCAATGGATCAGAGGGAGGTACCATTTATTGGGACTATCAATGCAATGCCATATAGGCTAGCAGCATATCTAGAGAAAGAGTTGACAATGAGTGTTTTGGTGGTGGACATCCTATTGGAAACAATTGTCTGAAGAAAATTGCTACTCAAATTATGTATTGTCTTTGATGTCACACAATATCATAGTCTGCAACAATCATTACCTACCGAGCTCAGTCGGTCTACCTGGCATTAAAAATAGCATCTATCGAGTCCACTCGGTTATCAAAGAAAAATCAGCATCTACCGAGTCCACTCGGTTATCAAAGAAAATCAGTGTTTACCAAGTTCACTCGGTTGTCAAAGAAAAGTTAGCATTTACCAAGCTCACTTGGTTATCGAAGAAAAAGGATTATCATTGTTTACCGAGTTCCCTCGGTCTCCAAAAGATTGTAGAAAGTTATGGTCACCGAGTACTGTCGACCCTTGAAGGATCTTTGCAAATAAAGTTTTCTTAATTCAACGACTGTTATAATAAGTAATGCCAATTTGACAAATCTAAAATCATATAAATAAAAGGTCAAGTGTGAAAAATAAAGAACAGATATGGAAGAAGATATATAGAAGAAAGGCAGGAAAGGTGTGTGTGAAATTGTGAAGGATGACTAGATATCCTTGAGGAGCAGCAAAGATATATTCAATCAGGAAGGATCACACTTATACAAAATAGAGATCTGTAATCAGCAAGGCAGTTGCATTATTATATAGGTCATTTTCATTATTACCTTTTTATCATTGTAACAGTGAATTCTAAATCTCTTAACTGAGTTGGTTTAACAACCATATTGTAAATCCTCTAACAAGGTGACAATTCCATTGAATTGTTCTCAAGACCTCTTACCAGGCCACTCCTAGCAGGGTGATTAAATCCTCTAACAAGGTCACACCTAACAGTGTGTTTTGTAACCTTTTACCGGGTTGGCTTCTAACTGGGCATCACTTCAGAAAAGTGAAAATCAGTATCTAGATACATTGGTGGTTTTTCCCATATTGGGTTTCCACGTTAAATTCTGTGTCTCTTGTGTTCTTAATAGTTATCTTAATCATATACAAGTGGTGATGAATATCTAAAAGATAATTTTTCTAATACTCTCTGCATCTACCAAGTTACTGCAATCTTTTTACCGAGTGTTAAACATATAATATTCATTAAGATATCCTAACGGATCTGGAAAGAAATAACAGTGAAGTGTTTTATGGTTGACTGATTCACCCCCCCCCCCCTCTCAGTCACTTCATCCATATTCCATCAATTGGTATCAGAGCTTTTGGTGCTTGCAGGAAGGGTTTCAAGGACCTAAGCTAAAGATCAGGATGTCTTACAAGATAGAAATTCCAAAGCTCAATAGAGATAACTTTTCAGCATGGCAAGGTCTTATGAGACTTCATCTGGCTTCCATTGGTGATATAAGATGCAAATACATTGATGAAGAATACACAGTTCCTACTGGCGCATTAACTGTTGAAGACATTGCAGAGAAAAAGTGTCATAACACCATGATGATAGACATTGCATCAGCTCTCAGCTATGAAGAATTTGATGATATTAAAGAATGCACTACGGCATATGAAATGTGGATCACACTGAAGAAAATATATGGTGGTGATGCAAATGTGAAAAGAGCCAAAGCAGAAAGCCTAAGAGGACAGTTTGACAAGATGAATATGAAAGAAGATGAAAACATTGCAAAATATGTTTAAAGGATCAAAGCAAGTGTTAGTGCAATTAGAGCTTCTGGAGGAACAATCTGTGATGAAACTATTATAAGCAAGGTACTCATAACATTACTCCCTATCTATGCAATAAGAGTATCAGCTATTCAAGAAAGAAGATGTGAAACAAACCACAATATAACTTTGGATGCTTTAGTTGGAAGATTGACAGCCTTTGAATTAGACAACTATGACAACTATGTTCCAATTTCCAAAAATATTGAGTCAGCATTTGAGGCCAAGGTTTCACTAAGGAAGAACAAGAAAATAAAAGAAGTTCAGTCAGAAAGTGAAGAAGTATCAGAAGAAAGTTCTGATATAGTGATCTTGAAATTGTAGAAGCATTACTTGCAAAGAAGTACTCTAAAGGGAAAGGTAAATATAAAGGTAAAACTCCTTTAATCTATTTTTCATGTGAAGAAATTGGACATATTGCAGCTAGGTGCCCAAACAAGCAGGCCAAGGAAGAGAAGAGAGGTCACAAGTACTATGGCAAAAAGAATTTCAAATCATTCAAGGACAAAGGTAAGAAAACATGTTTTATGGCTAAAGATTCTGATGATAGTGAAGAAGAAATTGTCTTTATTGCTATAAAAGATGAATCTGATGATGATGAAGATAAGATGGCACTTATTTCTCATATAAGAAAAGATGATATATGGATAATAGACAGTGGATGTTCACACCACATGACTGGTGACAAGACAAAATTTAAATACCTAGAAGACTGTGATAGTGGCAATGTAAGATTTGGAAACAATGAACCTTGTTGTATAAAAGGAAAAGGAAGAATCTCATTAACCAAAGAACTCATATGTGATAATGCTTATTGGGTTGAAGGACTAAAACATAATCTTCTAAGTGTAGCACAGCTAATCAACACTGGTTTCAAGGTTGAATTCATGAATAGTCAAGCAAGACTGCTGGATGAAAAAGGAAAACTCATTGGATTAGGCAAACAAACAAAAGGTAACTTATTTTATCTTGATCTTAGTGAATATTCATGTTTTATTGCTCAAATTGAAGAAAGTTGGCTATGGCACAAAAGGTTATGTCATGTGAATTTTGATAACATGATGAAAATAAGCAAATTCAAGAAGGTAAGAGGCATTCCTACTTTGAAGAAACCTGATACTGGTCTATGTAAGAATTGTCAGATTGGCAAAATGAGTAAGACTAGTTTTAAGAGTAAGAACTATCAGTCTAAAGAGATTTTGGAAATTGTGCATACTGATTTATGTGGACCTATTGGAATATAAAGCTATACTGGAGATAAATTCTTTATTCTTTTCGTTGATGATTATTCTAGAATGATGACTGTTATGTATTTAAGAGAAAAGTCAAAAGCATTTGAAAAATTCAAATGGTACTTGGCAAGAGTGGAAAAGGAAATAGGGAAAAGATTGAAATGCTTAAGATCAGACAGAGGTGGTGAATTCATCTCCCATGAATTTAACAACTTTTGCATTGAAAGAGGAATCAAAAGATAGGTATCAGCTCCTAGAACTCCTGAGCAGAATGGAATAGCAGAAAGAAGAAACAGATCTATTATGGATTGTGCAAGGACTTTAATGATAGAAAAGAACATCACCATAAAGTACTGGAAGGAAGCTATCAGCACTGCAGTTCATACCTTGAACCAAGTACAATTGAAGAAAGACACATTCAAAACTCCTTATGAGTTGTGGTATGGCTATAAACCCAATGTAAGTTACATGAAAGTATTTGGTAGCAAGTGTTATATCTTAAAAGAATCCAAAAGAAATAAATTTGATGTGAAAAGTGATGAAGGAATATTCCTAGGATATTCTAGCAAAAGTAAGGCATACAAATGTCTGAACTTGTCTACTCACAAAGTCATAGAAAGTATACATGTAAAATTTGATGAGTTTGCAGAAAAGACTGAAGAAGAAAGCAAAAGGGAACCTGAGAACTATAGGAGATTCATTTACATTGAACTTGAAACACTGCCAGACACAACCATCAATGAGGAAACTATATCTACCGAGCCTAGCACAGTAACCGAGTCACAGGAAGAAGTTCAAACTAAGTCACAAGAAGAAGTTCAAACCGAGTCATAGGAAGAAACCGAGTGTCAGCCTAAAGTTACCGAGCAAATATCTACCGAGCCAGAGCAACCTGAAGAAGAGATCCTAGAAGACAACAACATGACTCATTCAAAAAGAAAGGAACCTATACTAGCCAAATATGTCAGAAGGCATCATACACTAGATCAAATCATTGGAAACAAATCAGATGGTACTATGACAAGAAGCAAGCTAAAAGGTACATGTCTGCTTACTGATTTTGAACCTAGAAATATCAAAGATGCATTGAAAAATGAAAGTTGGATTGAAGCAATGAATGAAGAATTAGAACAAATACAAAAGAACAAAACATGGACTCTTTTACCTAGACCTAAAGATAAGAATGTAATTGGAACAAAATGGGTATTCAGGAATAAGCTGAATGAAGATGGTCAAGTATCTAGAAACAAAGCTAGATTGGTATGTAAAGGTTATTCTCAAGAAGAAGGTATAGATTATGGTGAAACTTTTTCTCCTGTTGCAAGATTAGAAGGTGTAAGAACTCTACTTGCTTATGCAGCACATAAAGGATTTAAGGTTTATTAGATCGATATAAAATCTGCATTTCTCAATGGAATTCTTGATGAAGAAGTCTACATTGAGCAACCTAAAGGTTTTGTTGATCCAGATAAAAAGGACATGGTCTACAAGTTACACAAACCATTGTATGGTTTGAAACAAGCTCCTAGAGCATGGTATGAAAGACTCCATAACTATTTGATTCAGATTAATTTCAAAAGAGCCAATGATAACAGCAATCTATATATTAAAGAAGGACCGGATGACAAAATTGTATTGGAAAAAATATTTGTAGATGATACTATATTTACAGGGAATGATGATCAGTGCAAAGAATTTTCAGAGAAAATGAACAAAGAATTTGAAATGTCTATGTTTGGTTTAATAAAATTCTTTTTTGGTCTTCAAATTCAGCAAAGCAAGAATGGTATATACATTACTCAATCTAAATACATTAAGGAAATACTTAAGAAGTTTGGTATGGAAGATTCAAAACCAGTTGGTACACCCATGTGTACTGGACTGAAACTTACCAAAAATGGTGATTCAAAAGAAGTAGATCAGACCTTATACCGATCTATGATTGGAAAATTGTAGTATGTAGTACATACAAGACCTGATATTGCCTTAGCAGTCAGTATAGTAGCAAGATTCTCAGCAAAACCTAAGGAAAATCATATGATGGCAATCAAAAGAATCTTAAGGTACTTAAGAGGAACTGAAGAGTATGGTTTGTGGTATAAATTTGGAGGCAATCTAGACTTAAAAGTGTTTACTAATGTTGATTGGGCAGGGAACATTGATGACAAAAAAAGTACAAGTGGTGGAGCATTTTTTCTTGGAAAAAGACTAGTATCCTGGACCAGTAAAAAGCAAAATTGCACATCTCAATCCACAGCTGAAGCAGAATATGTTGCTGCTGTAGTAAATTGTTCAAATATTGTTTGGTTTAAACAGTTATTACAAGGTATGAAGGTTGAGATCAAAGAACCAGTTGTTATATTTTGTGACAATACAAGTGCAATAAACATTTCAAAGAATCTAGTAATGCATTCCAAAACCAAGCACATTGCTATTAAATATCACTTTGTCAGAGAATTGGTGCAGGACAAGGAAATTAGATTAGAATATATTCATACAAAAGAGCAGATTGCAGACATTTTCACCAAACCATTACCCAAGGATGCATTTGTGTATCTAAGAGGTAAGTTGGGGGTCATTCCCCTATCCGAGGCTCACTAAATACAGTTTTAGTGATGCATCAACCAGAACATGATTGAAAATCAACAAGTTGATGCAGCATATTCAAGGAATCATTGCATATGAATCAATACTGGAGGTACATTAGTTTACACTAGTAATATGTGAATTGTCTTTGGCATGTGTTATCAAAGAGGGAGTGTCTTTGCTATGTCTTTGCTATTGCTTCAAGAAATTTTCAATAGTCAAAGGAAGAGTTTTTAAGAAAAAGGAAGTTTGCTGACAGAGGGAGATTTGAATCTAAACTGAGCTAATCCTTTCAAAATTTCTTATGCTATGACATATTGTGTTTCCATCAATGCCAAAGAGGGAGATTGTTGGAAACAATTGTCTGAAGAAAATTGCTACTCAAATTATGTATTGTCTTTGATGTCACACAATATCATAGTCCGCAACAATCAGTACCTACCGAGCTCAGTCGGTCTTCCTGGCATTAAAAATAGCATCTACCGAGTCTACTCAGTTATCAAAGAAAAATCAGCATCTACCGAGTCCACTCGGTTATCAAAGAAAATCAGTGTTTACCGAGTTCACTCGGTTGTCAAAGAAAAGTTAGCATTTACCGAGCTCACTCGGTTATCAAAGAAAAAGGATTATTAGTGTTTACCGAGTTCCCTCGGTCTCCAAAAGATTGTAGAAAGTTATGGTCACCAAGCACTGTCGGCCCTTGAAGGATCTTTACAAATAAAGTTTGCTTAATTCAGCCGACTGTTATACTAAGTAATGTCGATTTGACAAATCTAAAATCATATAAATAAAAGGTCAAGTGTGAAAAATAAAGAACAGATACGGAAGAAGATATATAGAAGAAAGGCAGGAAAGGTGTGTACGAAATTGTGAAGGATGACCAGATATCCTTGAGGAGTAGCAGAGATATATTCGATCAGGAAGGATCACACTTATACAGAATAGAGATCTATAATCAGCAAGGCAGTTGCATTATTATACAGGTCATTTTCATTATTACCTTTTTATCATTGTAACAGTGAATTCTAAATCTCTTAACCGAGTTGGTTTAACAACCATATTGTAAATCCTCTAACAAGGTGACAATTCCATTGAATTGTTCTCAAGACCTCTTACCAGGCCATTCCTAGCAGGGTGATTAAATCCTCTAACAAGGTCACACCTAACAGTGTGTTTTGTAACCTTTTACCGGGTTGGCTTCTAACCGGGCATCACTTCAGAAAAGTAAAAATCAGTATCTAGATACATTGGTGGTTTTTCCCATATTGGGTTTCCATGTTAAATTTTGTGTCTCTTGTGTTCTTAATAGTTATCTTAATCATATACAAGTGGTGATGAATATCTAAAAGATAATTTTTCTAATACTCTCTGCATCTACCAAGTTACTGCAATCTTTTTACCAAGTGTTAAACAGATAATATTCATTAAGATATCCTAAGGGATCTGGAAAGAAATAACAGTGAAGTGTTTTATGGTTGACTGATTCACCCCCCCCTCTTAGTCACTTCATCCATATTCCATCACATCCCTCCTCATTATGGGATGCTACTATCTAGAAGATGGAGTGTTGCCATGGGTGGAAGTTTACAGTGTGATCTGTCCTATGCCACTTTCAAGACTGATGATCACCTTGTCAAGATTGATCGAGAGCCAAGAGTATGCCACATGATTGAGAGAAATATTGATAATGAAACTACATGTTTTGTGGATACTGATATTAATGCTTTTAGGGTAGAGATCCCTATACTTGAGAAGGAACCTATTTTGTCACCTATCTCTGTTGAGGTGAGTGCTAATTCTGTGAAGGGTGATTTTTGGGTAATGTACTTTGATGGTGCAAATTGCAAAGATGGAGCAGGTGCAGGTATTCTACTTATTTCTCCTGATGGAAACACCTACAAATTTTCTTTCACATTAAATTTCTTTTGTACCAACAATATAGCATAATATGAGGCATTTTTGTAAGGACTGAGGTTGTAATAAAAGCATGGTATTAAGTGTTTGAGTGTTGTTGGTGATTCTAAGTTGGTGGTGTCCCAAGTCATGTTAGTATATGCTTCCAAGAACAAGAGGGTGAAACAATATACGAATGCAGTTTGGGATTTGATTGAACATTTTGATGCCTTCAATATTGAGTGGAAGGATAGGAGTAACAATAAGATGGCTGATTTGATAGCCAATATAGCAATCAATCCCACTGGTATTACTTTTGCTGGTATCTCTAAAGTTGAAATTCAGGCTAAGCCTAGTATACTAGACAATATTAAAAATTGGCAAGTTTTTGATGATGATAATGATATCTTGAAGTTTCTGAGTTGTGAAGATCAGTATCATGGTCAGGAATTTGATTGTTCAGCCTTGGTTGAGTCAGTAGAAGGAAAAGAGGTTGTCTTTGGCAATGAGGTCTTTCAACTTAGAACTAACAAGATGCCCAAGGGACTTGTTATTTTGGAGACTGTCTTTGATAACCAGGATAGAGTTCAAAAGAATATCAAAAGAGAAGATCATGCTGATCTAGAGGAGATAAATCTTGGAACCCACGAAGCACCTAAGAAAGTATACATTGGTAGAGATATATCTCAAAAGGTAAAGAAATCTTTGATTGAATTATTGAGAAAATTCAGGCATGTTTTTGCATGGTCATATGATGACCTAAAGGTTTATAGAGAAGATTTGTTTTAGCATATTATTCCATTGAAAGAAGATGCTAAACCTTTCCGGCAAAAACAAAGGCCTATTAATCCTACTTTGGCACCCAAGATGCAAGAAGAATTAATGAAGTTGAGAGATGCTAGAATTATCAAGCCTATAAGGCACTCTTCTTGGGTGTCAAACCCTATTCCTATGAGAAATAAAAATGGTGACATTAGACTTTGTGTAGACTTCAAAAATTTGAACATCAGCTCATTAAAGGATAACTATTGTCTGCCCAATATGGAAGCTATGTTGTAGAGAGTAATCATATTAGAATTGATGTCTATGATGGATGGTTTCTCTGGTTACAATCAAGTCATTGTGAAAGAATTAGAACAGTTCAAGATAGCTTTCACAACACCATGGGGGACATATGTTTATGTGAGAATGCCTTTTGGTCTCACAAATGCTGGTGCTACTTTTCAGAGGGCAATGGATGTTGCCTTTTCAGATTTTATCAATGATTTCCTTGTTGTATATCAAGATGATTTAACTGCCAATTCCAAGAAGGAAGAAGACCATTGTATTCATTTAGAAAAAATATTTGTGAGGGCCTTGGCATTTGGCATTTCATTAAACCCAATGAAATGTGCTTTTGGTGTCATTGAAGGTAAGTTGCTTGGCCACTTGGTTGGCAAACAAGGAGTGAGAATTGACCCTGAGGGGGTAGAAGCTATTGATAAAATTTAGAGACCAAAGAATGTTAAAGAGATTCAGTCCTTCTTTGGTCAAGTCAATTTCTTAAGGAGGTTTGTGAAAAATTTTGCAGAGGTTACTAGACCTATTTCTAAGATGTTGAAGAAGGGATCTACAATCAATTGGGAGGGTGAGCCTGATGAGGCTTTCAAAAATATCAAGCAGGCTATCAAAGATGCACTAGTGCTTAAGGCACCTGATTATAATGTCCCAATGCACATCTTTTCCTTTGCATCCTTTCACACTATTGCTACAATTTTGTTACAAAAGAATAAGGATGGTTTTGAGCAGCCTATTGCATTTTTTAGTAAATCTTTGCAGGCTGCTGAATTGAAGTATGACATAAATGAAAAACAAGCATATGCACTTGTGAAGGTAGTCAAGGCTTTTAGGTGTTACTTGATGGGGGCAGTTGTGATTGCTTTTGTGCCAAGTGCAGCTATGAAGAATATTTTCTCATAGTAGGAGGTATCTGGAAGAAGATGCAGATGGATCAATAGGATCCAAGAATTCAATGTTGATATCCAAATTACTAAGTTGGTTAGAGGACAAGGATTGGCCAAACTGATGGCTCAGTCCAATCTTGATGCAAATCAGGTAAATCACTCTAAAATTGATCATACATGTGATATGGATGATTGTATCTGGTATCAAGATATTATCTATTACTTGAGAAATATGAGTTGTCCAGTAGGAATGAATGATAATCAGAAGAGGACATTGAAATTACAGACCATCAAGTATGTAATTGTGAAATGTAAATTGTATAGAAAGAATTTGGATTGCATACTGTTGAAATGTGTAGATGAAAATTAGGCTGATGTATTGTTGAAAGAAATGCATGAGGGATTTTGTGGTGGGCATTACATGGGTAAAATAACTACTCATAAAATCTTGAGAGCAGGATTCTGGTGGCCTACAATCTTCAAGGATGCAGAACGGTTGGTAAGGAGGTGTGATGCTTGTCAAAGATTCTCTGGTAAGCTTAAATTTTCAAGTAATATGCCACTAACACTAGTTGAAGTACAGGCTCCTTTCCAACAATGGGGAATTTATTTTATAGGGGAGATACCAAACAAGTCAAGTGGAGGACACTCATGGATCTTAGTTGCCACTGATTACTTTACAAAGTGGGTAGAGGCTATACCTACAAGAAATGCAACTAGTAAGGTGGTAATTGATTTTCTGTTGAATAATATTGTTACAAGGTTTGGTTTCCCTAAGAGAATAGTAAGTGACAATGCAATGTGCTTCAGGTCTGCTGAATACAAGGAATTTTGCAAAGGTTTAGGAATTCAAATTTCTAATTCCTCACCTTATCATCCATAAGGAAATCGACAGGCAGAATCTACTAATAAGAGTTTGATTAAAATCTTAAAGAGGATTCTTGAAAAGAATAAAATGGCATGGAATTCAAAGCTGCCATTAGCTCTATGGGCTGATAGGGTAACTGTGAAGAGGGCAATTGGTTGTGCACCATTTGACCTAGTATATGGAATACATGCAAGGATGCCTGAAAATAATTTGTTGGAAATGTATAAATTTGTTCAATTATATGATGATGACATAGATGATGAGATGCAATTGAGGACTGAGGACCTCATTAGGTTGGATGAGACTAGAATAGAATCAGTTGCAAGAAATGCCAAATTGCAGTTGCAGGTTAAAAATTTATATGACAAAAAGACTATTGATGGGAAGTTTGAACCTGGTGATTTGGTATTAATTTGGAATGCCAGATTGGAGGATAAGGGAAAACATGGTAAGTTTGATCCAATTTGGCTAGGGCCATATCTAATTCTTGAAAAATGGGACCAAGATTCATACATTGTAAAAGAATTAAATGGTGATGTTCAAGAATTGCTAGTTCATGGACAATTCTTGAAGAAATACTTCAATTGAAGGTATTTTATTTTCCATGAACAGTAGTTAGGCTTGAACATTTTGTAAAATTTGTAAATTCTGTAAATAGTTGCTTGCCCCTATTCCATTTTGTTTTAGTTCCTAGGGTTTTTCTCTGTGGCTGTCAGTTGTTCAAAATTTTGTCCAGTAGGTGGTCTGCTATAACCAGTGATTCTAGATTCTTGTTGTGCCTACAAGAGCCACACATCCCTAGATAGAGCTACTATTAGCACTTGAAAGAATTTCCATGGTTTTCTATCTTTTATCTAGTCTTTCCCTACAAATTTTCATGGCCCTAGCATGTTTTTTCTAGTCCTTGCAGTCATTTTGTCTCCCTGGCTTTGAAACCCTTAGTTCAAATTTTTGAAAAACTACCCATTGCTAAGAAATGCCCTGGCCTTGTTCTAATTCTTCATTACCTTTTAAGGCCACTTAAGTCCTCTTAAATGCATGTGTGCATTTCTTTTCCCCATTGGTCCCGTATTCATTTAATTCTCAGACAGTTTGTCTTTTATTTCGGCAAATTGGTGATTACCTGCTTGTTGCTAGTTCTCCAAGTTTCTTGGTAGTTTATCTTTTCTCTCGGCGATTGGGCAAACACTGCATTCATGTATTCTCTTATTTTCAGGCAGTTATCTCTTAACTATTTGCAACTTGGTGTGGTGACTTCCTTCTCTTTAGTCACATGTTCACGTTATCTTCGGGCCCAGGTTTCCTGACAACATCTCGATCTATTGGTGGTCGTATGTTCTCAAGAGATGTGTCAGAGCTATGCACTTTTACGCCAGCCGTTGATTTTATTGTATGACGTAGCCTTTCTTTTCAAGTGGGTCCACATGCCAAGTGTGCTGATTTGGTGGTATCTAATTGGTCAACAGGAGTATGAAGTGGAATCTTGTTAGTGGGACCAATTTTCTTGGCGTCTAGGAGGTTAAAGTTTGATTTGATCTTATGGCTATCGTTATTCCACTAGGATGACATGCTCGACCTTTAACACAGCGGTATAAGGATAGCCATTGATTCTTGCAAAGGATTAGTGGGTCCAAGGTAACATGTAGGCACAGTTGGTGGTATTTGATTGATCCATGTATTAACATAGTGGCATGTTGTCAGTGGGACCTGAGTTTCTATCTTGTTAGAGGGACCTGACACTGTAAGTCGATTGACGATGGGCATATGTTCTTATGGGTTTTGTCAGAGGTTTTAGATCTTGCGACATCCATTGATTTCATATCCCGTCAGATGGTTGTTAGGACAAGGAAAGATTCTTTGATCGATGATTGTCTTATGATCTGATGGAATCTCAGAGGGCTATGCAAACATGAGACAACCGTTGATTTTCCTGGTGTGGGCCCATTTAAATTTCTTTGGTCTTTTAGCAGTTCTGATAAAGTGGTTAGAAGCATTATAAATTTCAATGCTTTTCACTCATTTGCGTAATAAAATGGCAGTGATCCAAAATGATTAGTGATTCAGTGAAGGAAGATCACATGATCGCTAAGTATTTTGGTGATGACTTAAAATGTTCTACGAACTGGCGAAAACCTTTTGTCGCCAATTCACGAAATATAACCGGGATAAGTTTATTTTCTTGCAGTTGCTAGTTCGCGAGGTTAATTGGTGAGTTAAGATTTCATTCTGCAAATAAGGAAATGCTTTGTTGCATGTTCGCTTATGGTAAACCCAAGGTGTCTGGGTGAGTTAAAGTCATAAAGGACTGTGAAAAAGAGAGATCAGACGGTCAGGACTTAAAGTTGATTGAGATTCAAATGTGGATCGCCGATTTGCTGTTGCCACTTGAAACTAACCATTTCTTTTCAAATTCAAATTTCTTGGAGGGTTTCCTGCAACCAAAAGGACTAGAATTCAATGCAGAAGTGATTGGAGTTGGTAGGAGATGATCTGTTTGTCGTTGTAGTGTGGTCCAGGGTGTGCCATGTTCATTTGCAGGGGTTTCTACTATGTGGTTTTGTGCTCGAGGCATGTTGCAGGTTGACATTTTAGCTTTTTTTTTTGGTTCTTAGTACCTTCTTAGAGAATTTATCATGATTGGAATCACTTCGGGATCTGTTTTCTCCTAGCCAACTAGTTTTCATCCCCTACAATTAATTTGTGACCATTTCTAGTCGGTCTAGTGGTTGAAACCCTAACTCTAGTCATCTGTAGCTTGTTGCATTCTCTTTGAGGATTCCAAGATGACTGT
The DNA here is from genome assembly GCA_027943335.1 of Chamaecyparis obtusa. Classification (NCBI taxonomy): domain Eukaryota; kingdom Viridiplantae; phylum Streptophyta; class Pinopsida; order Cupressales; family Cupressaceae; genus Chamaecyparis; species Chamaecyparis obtusa. The sequence continues at coordinate 27,772 of BSBK01012356.1, forward strand.
GGAGTATATATGGTAGCTCTTTTGATTTTGTAAGGGTTCCAAAAACTTTCTTTGGTCCCTGGTTGTGAATGGTGTTATACTAAAAGAGGAGCTGGATTTTGGGTCTTTTTCCTATCTTTGTATTGCTATGATTGTATATTGATTCTGAATATGTTAATGAGAATGCTATTGAGTTCCAATCTTGCATTTGTGTATGTCTTCTTGTTTTGGTTGTAAGCTCATATATGTTAGTGTCACAAAGTGTATTAGCATGTGGTAAACAAAGAGTATTGTGAAGTCATCTCTGAGTTCCTAACAAAGTTAGGATTAAAGTCTTTTAGGTGAGTTTAGTGAGTTTACAACCAAGTAAGAATCTGATGTCCATGTGTTTGAGGGAAAGGCATAATAGGCAAAGCACTTATCTTGAGCCCAGGAGTGTTTGATTTAAGATCTTTAGTTGATGTATGTAATTGGGTGACTCTTTGCCCTAGGTTAAGGCACTGGTCCATCCTTTGGAGGCATTTCATTGTCATCAACCACACACATACAAATTAAATGATCAAATCCTTACATCAGTTAGTAAAGAGTAAAGAGTATATTGGTATAAAATTTTATGATTCCCTTAAAGAAGTGAATCAAGGGTACACCTACCTAAGCATTAAGGCTCAAAGTGTAGGAGGATCTCATTGTTGATCCTTGTTAATTGGCCCTCTTCCTTGTAGAGTTTGGAGTGGTGATAGAGTCAAAGTTTTATTAAAGTTATCCATCAAAGTATAAATCTACAAGTTGAAGATCAAAGGGAACTCCCAACAAAATGCATCATTAACAACAAGGATGGTGTTATGATTGCATTAGGCTCAAAGACAAGAGGTAATGTTTTTCAACTCAATTCAGAAGCAAGTTGTTTTGTTGATAAAGTTGATGATAGTTGGTTGTGGCATAAAAGACTATGTCATATCAATTTTGATAACATAGTAAAGATAAGAAATGTAAAAGCAGTAAGAGATCTACCTAGCATAGAAAAGCCAGTTGATACTATAGGCAGGGAATATGTGATGGGAAAGCATGTGAGGAATTCATTTAGAAGCAAGCAAAATTTAGCAGAGAACAAGTTGGATCTGATTCATATAGATCTTTGTGGTCCAACTCAAACAAGATCATACTATGGTGAAAGGTATTTCATTTTTTTTGTTGACGATTATACTAGGATGATGTGGGTTGCTTTCTTAAAAGATAATTCAAAAGCATTTGAGAACTTCAAAATATTTAAAGCTAAGGTTGAGAATGAATCTGGACTTAAGATAAAATGTTTGAGATCAGATAGAGGAGGAGAATTCACCTCTGACAGATTCTACAAGTACTACAAAGAACATGGCATAAAGAGACAGTTAAGTGCACCTAGAACCCCTCAGTAGAATGGAATTGTAGAGAGAAGGAATAGGATCATCCTTGATATAGTACACACCATTATGATAGAAGGAAAAGTTGCACACACCTATTGGAGAGATGCGTTCAATACAACAGTCTACACCATCAATAGGATTCAATTAAGGCCTAGTGCTGACAAAACACCATATGAGATATGGTTTGCTAATGTTACCATAGTGAAATACTTTAGAATATTTGGAAGCAAATGCTACATCAAGAGGGATGAAGCAGTAGGAAAGTTTGATGCAAGAAATGATGAAGGTATTTTTCTTGGTTACTCTACTAAAAGAAAAGCTTATAGATGTTTCAATTTAAGATTGAAGAAAATCATAGAAAGTTCTCATGTTAAGATTGATGAAAAGTTTATGGTTCAAGAAAGATATCATGATTACTCACCCATGATTGAAGATGAACCCAGACCCTCCACTAATGACATAGTCATCGAGGAAATGTTTGATAGTATTGAAGTGTTATTCAATGACCCTAAGACAAGTGAAGAAAGTACTCCTAAGGCTGATGAGTCAACATCACCTAAATCCAAAGTTTACATCTAGAAATCATTCCAAGAAAGGCATCATTGGAGATCAGAGCAGCAAAGTCTTGACTTGATCACAAAAAAAAAACTCAGCCAGCAATGAAGCGGTATGTTTACTATCTCAGATTGAACCCTTAAGTATTGAAGATGCATGTAATGATTCTAATTGGCATGATGCTATGAAAGAAGAACTTGATCAGATTATTAAGAATGACACTTGGGAACTGGTCCCAAGACCTAGTGATAAGAATGTGATTAGAACAAAATGGATATTCAGAAACAAGATGAATGAAGATGGTACAATAGTTAGAAATAAAGCAAGATTACTATGTAAGGGATATGCACAAAGAGAAGGCATTGATTATTAAAACACATTTGCACCTGTGAGAAGATTAGAAGCTATTAAGTTGTTCCTAGCTTATGCCACATTCAAAAACTTCAAAGTTTATCAAATGGATGTCAAGTCAGCATTCTTGAATGGAGATTTAAAAGAAGTATACATTGAGCAACCAAAAGGATTCACCTTATTAGATAGACCTGATATGGTATGCAAATTGAAGAAGGCCCTCTATGGACTTAAGAAATCCCCTAGAGCATGGTATGAGAGAATAGATGGGTATCTAACAAAGATTGGATTCAAGAAAGGAGCAACAGATTGTAATCTATTCATTAGAGAGACATCTGAAGGTCTACTACTTGTAGCTATATTTGTTGATGACATTATCTTTGGAGGTAATGACAAACTAAGTGCAAAATTTGCCAAAGAAATGCATAATAAATTTGAGATGAGTATGATTGGTCCTATCAAATATTTTTTGGGACTAAGTGTGCAGCAGACAGGAAAATGAATCTTTATTAATCAATCCAAGAATGTGAAAGAGATACTGAAGAAATTCAAGATGGATGATTGCAAACCAGTAGGAACCCCTATGATCACTGGATACAAACTTACAAAAGAAGATGACTCACTAGTAGTAGATACAACATTGTACAAATCTATGATTGGTAAACTCATATATCTTACTCAGATGAGACCTAATATTTCCAATGCAGTTGGCATAGTTGGAAGATTTGTAGTAGAACCTAACCAAAGTCACCTCATGGTAGTTAAGAGAATACTTAGATACTTATAGGGAACTATAGATTATGGTCTATGGTATCCTAATTCAAAAAATGTTGAGCTTCATGTGTACACTAATGCAGATTGGGTAGGATGTGTTGATGCCAGAAAGAGTACATTAGGTGGAGTAGTGTTTATTGGTGATAGACTTGTCACTTGGACAAGAAAAAAAAACAAAATTGTATTTCTCAGTCAACAATAGAAGCAAAGTATTTTGAAATAGCCTTGAATTGTTCTATAATTGTTTGGATCAAGCAGATGATAAAGGATTTTGGAATTCAGATTGATTATCCTATTGTTATTCACTGTGATAACACTAGCACTATCAATATGTCAAAGAACCCTATAATGCATGCTAAGACAAAGCACATTGAGATCAAGTATCACTTCCTAAGAGAGAAAGTGGTAGAGAAAGAAGTCAATTTGGACTATGTGAGTAAAAAAGATCAGTTAGAAGATATATTCACAAAGCCCTTACCTAAGGATACTTTTGAGTACCTTAGGCAGAAGTTGGGAGTTATTCCCTTCCTTGGTTCTTCTTAGAAGAAAGAAGGAAAGGAATTAGTCCTTAGGAACTGATGGAAGGTTGAATACTCTACTTTAGGAGAAGTACCAGTGCTTAAAATGAATGGCACCCTTTGCCATTGATGTCAAAGGGGGAGTAATATATAGAGTCATGAAAAACAAAAGAAAAAAGGAGTAATATACTAAGCGGGGGTCAACATTTAAGTATGATAGTAGTTCAGTTGAGGAAATGGAGAATGTTATAAAAGAAATGTTCATTTGGGTTGGTGGTAGTTTTTCATTCCACATGTTGCCATCAATGCCAAAGGGGGAGATTGTTGGAGATTTTCCAGCAGGCCAGCATTGACTGTATGTTTTTCATTGATGACAACATATGAAAAGCAGCATGCATGGAAGTCCTATATAGTAAGCTTTTAGTAGATGAAGCATGGACATGATATCAACATGATATCATGGGCGCAAAGGTTAACTATTAGTACATAAAGTTATATAGTAGTTGTTGCCAATAGTGTTCCTGATAGAGTAACAGACAGTGTTCTATGTATGGTTGTCCATATAGTTATCATAGAGCCTTGCACACTTGGATATATGTTGAAGCCATATTAGTAATGTTTTAGTTATGGATGCATAGTCTGATATTCAGTAGAAGTGAAGTTATGCAGTCACTATTCACCTACAGTAGTTTCCTGTATTTATTCAGAAGAGCCGACAAAGATTTTATTGGTTCTTGAGTTGCACCAATCTTTGGGGTGTGCACCCTTGGAGTTAAGCTTAGAGAATAATTATTGATATTCAGTTAAGAGCCCATGAGTTAATTCAGCTTGAGGAGAAAGATCCAGTTGTTTTAGTAGAGCCAATAGTGTGTCGCATGTGTCTATAATTATCTTGTTGGACATGTCCTAGAATGTGTTGCATGCATAGTAGAGCTGACAGAATGTTTATCAAAGTTTGTTATGGTTTCTCTATTATCATTTCAAGGTGGTTCTAATAGGCCGACTTGATCATTTGTGATTGCTTGAGTGTGGTTCATAGTTGATTAAGAAGAGTAGAGCAGAGTGTGCAAAGTGTTGAACCATCAAAGTAAGGTCTATGTGACCAAGTAAAGTATTTGTGATATACATTGGAACTGATCCAGATAGAAGGTCAAAGTGCAGTTCACCAAGATCCAGATATAGTGTGTATCTGTTATTCAGAAGGTTGTAGCCTTTGCCCCTTTGAGTAGTGAGCTCTTGGATAGTGTGTCCTCTCCCTTAACAATGACAATTTTAAAAGACTCCTAATAGGGTCCGACCCTTGACCAGGTCCACTATACTTAATATATTATAAAGCTACTCCTAATAGGGTAAAGGATCTTCTAACAAGGATCATAATACACTAGTGCAAAATATTAGTGGGTGTCAATTCCCACCTGGGTTTTTACCTATTTGGGTTTCCCCATAACCAAAATATTAGTGTTGTGTTCATGTCTTCTTTCATTGTGTTTATGCTTTATGTTTAAGTATACTTAATTGGATAAAGAATTGAATCTTGTAGATAACCGATTCACCCCCTGGCCCCCCTCTCAATTATCTCTTGGGACTATTCCTAACATGACCGACCTTGTAGCCAAACCAATATACAGTAGAAATACACCACAACAATAGAATATCTGAAATAAAACAAAAGTCTTTGTTCATCAAATCACCGATTACATGCAATGTGTCGGGTTGTAAGGCCTTCCCGGTTATGACCATAAACAAAGAAAGTAATAGTCTACAAGATCTCGCAGGATCCAAATCTTATCCACAACATCAGCATTCAGCTAGTCCAGATCTACAACACAGAGTACACTAGTAGGCACCCATGAAAGATCTAAACTTGTACTCAAACTTCCAAGCAATCTTCCTATTCCTAAGCTCGTAGGCTACTAACCTTCCTCCCAACCCTCTAATGCACTAAGGGCTTATTTGGTAGCGGGAATTAGGAAATGATGAATTTGATCAAATGTTGAAAATGGTCAAATCATGGATTTGATAATCCATTTTTTCATTTCTGGATTATGTCTCGACCGTTTGGTTCCACTTTTTGAAACTGGAATTGGAATTTGAGTATGATTTTTTTTTAATTTTTTTTTAAATTGTTTTAATGTTTTTAAATTTAATAATTCATTTTTATTAATGGAATTGAATTTAAAATGTAATTGACTATTTTAGGCAGCCAAAGTTGGTGGCAGACAACCAAGTTACAATCACTGCAACCAAAATTTGAAAAAAAATTGATTAAAAATTTAGAAAATAAATTCGAGAAAAATGCAAAAAAATAAAAAATCATTTTAAAAAAAAATTGAAAAAAAAATTGACAAAAAAAATCGTCAAAAAATTTTAAAAAAATTCGGCAAAAAATTTGAATTTTTTTTGAAAAAATTTGAATAAACAACAAAGTTACAAACCATCCAGATAAATAAAAAAATAAATTAAATCCCCCCACACAAATAAAAAATTAAAAAATTAAGTGTAGACATGAAAAATTTAAAAATTTACTTTCCATCCATTCAAATTCCAATTTCAAATGCCAATTCCACCTTTTTAGATGGAAGATGTTAATGCTCATTTTGAACCAAAATGAGCATTAACACATTCCTATTCCATTTTCATATTGCACTGCCAAATTGAAGATTCAACGAAATGGGCAATAACAAATGCCTATTCTAGGCAAATGCTGGAAATGGTCCGCTACCAAACGGGCCCTAAACAACTACCCAAGCCTCCTATAAATACTGGTTCCCAACCACAAGTCCGTTGATAAAACAATAAACCCTTACAAACAAATATTAAATACTAAAGCATCAGTCGACTCTCAAATAGCCTTACAAAATAGATAAACTCTCAAAGATGGCCCCAACGGTCATCAGATCCACATAGGAGAATGCAACATGCCAGATCTAGGTCCCCACATGTCCAATGATCAATCCATAACACAAGGAACATGACCCAAATTAAATGCACCAATCGGCCAAGCCGATTCATTCAAAACAATCCAGTCAGCAAGCAAGAACACCAAGCAATAGAGGAAATAACCGAGCACCAGTCAATCGACCAATGCAAGCATGACCGAGCAATGTAGTTATCACTGAGTGCCAGTGAATTGATGCCTTTAGTTACCAAGCATTCTTCAGAGACCAAGCACCCTGGTAAACATAGGAACCGAGCAACCAGTCTCCCAAATCGAACAAGAAATCCACCAAACGAATATCAAAACTAACAATCTACCTCCAAAGATAAACATATTTTTTTGGTTGATATAGGATTGCCAAGAATCCTAGGATGCTCCTACATTAGACACCCCAGGTAAGAAAGATTTTCTCATAAGGAAATTAGGAAGGACTCAAGGGAATCAGAACAGGTATGCCAAATTTGTTCTTAACCCATATCTCCTCTTGCCCTTCATCCCAAGTAGTCTTCACTTCACTCACTGTCTCATGCAGAAAGTCCTGTTGCTCTCTATTGTGCTTATCCCTTTGGTTGGCACTGACAACAACTGACCCTAATGACTATCGATCACATTAGTGTCTTGGTAAGGTTCATCCCTTTCAGACTCCTCAACCAATTCAATATCATCTACATCTCTTTGTGTCAAAAATGTCACCATTTGTTGTACCATCTCTTCTAAAAAGATCATCTGCCTCTTAATCTCAACAAACTCTTCAGAGATATCATTCTCCTTCTCCTTCAAACTAGACTTCATAGAAATAGGTTTATCAACCCTCTACTCCTAAGGTTTGTCATAAGGACAACACCTGATAACCCCACATCTCTTAATTCTTGTTTCCTGTAAAGGCATCAGCTTATGCCGAGCTCCTTCATGCCCAACCACATAGGTATTAGCATGACCATCAAACGAGACATTCCTGTAAAACTGCCAATGTCTACCGAGAAACATATGACAAACATCCATAGGTAATATATCACACAATATTTCATCATGGTAAGATCCAATCTGAAACTTAACCAAGCATTGTTCTTCAACTCTAACCTTAGACACATCTTGTATCCAATTGATCTGATAAGAATTAGGATGTTTCCTTCATTCCAAATTCAACTTACTAACCATTTCATCTGAAATAAAATTCTCAAAACTACCACCATCAATTATGACATTACATACCTTATCCTTGCACTTACATTTGGTTCTGAACAAATTTCTTCTTTGTACTGGTTTAGAGACACATGCATCTAATCTTCTGGTGACAAGACATTCACCTTTCTCTAGAACATTCTCAATGTCTTCTTCAGCTGCTAATGCAACTCTTTTCTTAGGGCGTTGCCAACTTCTATGACCAGCTTCTCCACAATTATAACAAGTACTAGTGAACTCATTCTTCCACTTTCCTCTCCGTCCACTGTCAAAATCCTTAGTACCTTGAACACTACTGGGTCCCACATCAGACTTAGGATTCTCTATCACATTACTTTCAACAATTGCTTCACTAGTCTTACCACCTCAGTTTCTATTGTTTTGTCTATCTTCATACTTCTTATTCAACTTCTCTTCAATCTTCAATGCCATCTGATAAGCATCACCGATTGTTGCCATCCACATAGTAAGTAACTCTTCCTGAATACTAGGTCTCAAGCCATAGACATATCTAGCAACCTTCTCTTTATCAGCTTCAGAATGACCAGTCCTAATCAGGATTCTATAAAACTCCTCGGTATACTCTTGTACAGATTTGTTAGTCTGCTTCAAAGCTTGCATCTTCTTGAACATGTCCAATTCATAATTCATCAGAATGAATTGCTTCTTCAATTTGTCAACCATTTGGTTCCACTTAGTGATCTTCTCTTTACTTCTTCTACCTCTTTCCAACTAAACTTCTCTCCACCAAATATTTGGATGACCTTTCAACTTAGTTTTTGTAAATCTAACCCTATCAGGATCTTCTATTTCTTCATACTCAAAGTATTCATCAATCTCATTGATCCAATCAATCAATTCTTCTGGCCTCAGGCTTCTAAAAAATGCAAAAAATTCAATCTTAGGTCTCTTCCCAATCTTAGACATAGCTTTTAGAATTTGATTCTCCTTAGAATCTCTAGCTTCTTCTACAGCTTCCTCAAAATGATCTTCCTCAGATTCATCATCACTATCCTCTTTCAGGGTAGGCTTATTCTTTTTCAATTCCTTTTGTAAGTCTTGCACTTGTTTCTACAAAGCCCTAAAATCATCAAGGTTGAATTCTTCAATAGTTTATTCTTCCTCAGAGATCTCACGATTTCTCCTCGAAGGCATCTTCAAAGAAAGATCTAGATGTAAACACACAAGATCCACTCGGCTCCAACAGGAACAAACTTTGCTTCCACAAGATCCAACTTCACTCTGATACCACTTAATGTAGTCAAGGCTGGTGGATCCAATTAAGGACTGACCAACCTTGCAGCCAAACCAATATGCAGCAGAAATATACCATAGCAATAGTAGATCTAAAATAAAACAAAAGTCTTTGTTCATCAAATCACCGATTACATACAATGTGTCAGGCTGTAAGGCGTTCCCAGTTATGGCTAGAAACAAAGAAATTAACAGTCTATAAGATCTTGCAGGATCCAAATCTTATCCACAACATCAACATTCAGCTAGTCCAGGTCTGCAACACACAGTACACTGGTAGGCACCTAGGAAAGATCTAAACTTGTACTCAAACTTCCAATAAATCTTCATGTTCCTAAGATCAAAGGCTACTAACCTTCCTTCCAACCCTCTGATGCCCTAAACAACTACCAAAGCCTCCTATAAATATTGGTTCCCAACCACAAGATGGCTGATGAAACAATAAACCCTTACAAACAAATATTAAATGCTAAAACATCAGTCGGCTCTCAAATAGCCTTACAAAATAGATAAGCTCTCAAAGATGGCCCCAATGATCATCAAATCTACATAGGAGAATGCAACATGCCAGATCTAGGTCCCCACATGTCCAACAGTCAATCCATAACACAAGGAACGTGACCCAAATTAAATACACCACTCGGCCAAGCCGATTCATTCAAAACAATCCAGTCAGCAAGCAAGAACACCGAGCAATAGAGGAAATAACTAAGCACCAGTCGACTAACCATGCCAAGCATGACTGAGAAATGTAGTTATTGCTGAGCACTAGTGAACTGATGCCTTTAGTTACCAAGCATTCTTCAGAGACCGAGCACCCCTGTAAACATAGGAACCAAGCAACCAATCTCCCAAACTGAGCAAGAACTCCACCAAATGAAGATCAAAACTAACAATCTACCTCCAAAGATAAACATATTTTTTTGGTTGATATAGGATTTCCAAGAATCCTAGGATGCTTCTGCATCAATGTCTTTACTTTTAGATTTGAATATCTCAAATAAAGATTTATCTTTCTTGTCACTAGAGCATTGTCCAAGTTCAAAACCAATTCCAGTTAGATCATCAGTTCTTTTTTGTTTTCTTAACATGTCATCCAAAGTAGTATTCTCATCTTTTTATAACTTCCTTTTATATGATACTACTTCATTCAATAACCTTCTACATTCATGATCTTTAGAACTTAACTCTTCCTTAGTGACAAAGACAATTCTCTTTTGTTCCTCCACTTGTAATTTAAAATCTATAACTTGTTGATTTAATTCCTTAACTTCTTTTTCAAAGTTCTCTTTTTCTTTTATGAATTGATTTTCTTGAACACTTAAATTCCTTTTTAATTCCTTGATCTTTTTAAGTGCATAAAGAAACTCACATTATAAATCAGCTTCAACAAGTTCAACATCGTCATCACTATCTAATTCTTGACAAGTAGTTTCTATAGCCATGAATGAAACTTCATTTTCATCAAATTCAAAACTACTAGATTCACTATCTGATACATAAACAATTGATCTCTTCTTCTTCTTAAAGAACTTTTTATTATAGAATTTATTTTTACTTGATTTCTCTTTCTCATCATCTCCTTCATCATGACTATTATAAGGACATTTAGATGCAAAGTGTCATATTTTACCACAATTAAATCATTTGAAAGGAATTTTACCTTTGTATTTGCCTCCTCCTTTCTTTAATTTCCTTGAGAAATGTACTTCAAGAACATCAGGGTCTTCTGATTCTGATGAGACTTGATTTTCCTTCTTTTCTACTTTGAATGCTACTTCTTTGCTTGTGGATTCTTTCTTGCCAAACTTTCTCATTTCATAAGCTAAAAGTGCTCCATGAATATCTTCCATTGTATATTTGTTAATGTCCCTAGTTTCTTCTATGGATCATATTTTAGAATCAAACTTATCAGGAAGAGATCTTAAAACTTTCTTTACAACATCAATATCATCAATTGTTTCACCAAGTACTCTTATGCCATTCATTGTTTCATCTATCTTAAGGAGATAGTGTTCTACCTTTTCATCATCACCCATCTTTAGGTCTTCAAATTTTGCTTTCAAATGTTGTATCTTGACTTCTTCAACTCTATCATTACCATGATAATTATTTTTCAATTTATTCCATACTTCTTTAGAAACCTGCAATGCATTACCTTAACAAACACATCTTTAGACAAACTATTAAATATAGAAAATTTAGCTTTCATATCAAATTCATACTTATTGTTTTCATCAAGATCTATAGGTAAAGCATTACGAACTTTATAACCATTAACAACTAAAGCCCAAACATCAACATTAATAGATAACAAGTATGTTTGCATCATTACTTCCCAAAAAACATAATCTGATCCATCAAAAATAGGAACCTTTGAAGAACTATCATGAGCCATTATAGATAAGTATTCCACTCAACCAAAATCTACTCAAATTTGTTAAACTTTATGTAGGGAACCTTGCTCTGATACCACTTGTTGGAATACAAACACAACTAAGAGGGGAGGTGAATCAATGGTTACTTAAAAACTTGTCCTTTTCAATTTTTAAATTTATAACATATACTTATGAAATATGAACAAGATATGTAAAAAGAAAAATGTACACAATATTTATAGTGGAAAACCCCTTTGGGTGAAAACCACTTTAAATCTGAAACTTTATTATACTTTTGGGAAAATCTTTTAGAGATACAACTCTGGGAAGCACCAACACCTTGTTTGTGAAACACCGATTTCAAGGAACATCAATCCCTTACACCTGAAGCACCAACTTAAAGAATACAAGAAGCATCAAATTCCAAAATGAGTAAATGAAATACAAAATCATCTCTGTTACAATACAAATCATGAAACAAGATTTCAACTCCAAGTTGAAAACATTAAGCAGGATTCACTTCTTTTCTTATCTCTCATACCAATTCTTTTACATCACCAAATTATACCAAAGTAATCATACTTAAATCAATACATTTGACCATAATAAGATGAGTTTAATCAATAATCTTCAAAATACTATACTTTTTGAAAGATAAATAATATTTTTCCTTCAAAACATTAAAGATCCAAATGTATATTCATGTTCCATAAAAACATCTGATTAAAGACTTATGTAACCAATTAAGATATTAGTGAATAAACCCTTCTCAACCTATGATATACTTCTGTAATGAAAACCAATTCACAAATGACAAAATAGAAGCACAAAGCATTACCCTCTTCTTTGTTGTTTTAAAATTTGCCTGCAAGTTGTTCGGTCTACAAAGAACTCCACACAAATCTTGCAACTTCTCTCCAAATACCAGTACAATGTTTTAGAGGAATATGTCCCCTACTTATAAACCAAAATAGTTGACATTTTTGAGGTAGTTAGATAACCCAAACTTCAATTAGACCAAAACTGCTAAAACTATCTTGAATTTTTGTAACTGCATCTGATAAATAGAATTTTCCTATTTCCATAGATGTGATATGCAAAAACTAACAACGACCCATTTTATCTATTTCATTTCAATTTCTAGAAAGGTATTATGGTTTGGGTCTATTGAATAAATAATCCTGTCGACTTTCACATATACCAAAACAATTTTTTTATAACCATTTTTTTAACCAATGTGAACATTAAGTGTTAATTGTATAACACTTAAGTGTATCTCTTGAATTTTTTTGAAAAATATTGAAGGACATAAAATAAGATAATTTCATGATTTTAACCATACCATATGCCCATTATAATTGCATGGATTTATTATTGACATCAATGACAAATTTCAAAGACTAAATACCGAAGGTTCAACATATATATTGTATCATCTTAAAATGGAAGCACTTCCATGTTAAGAGAATTTAGCCCTCTGAGTAAGTTGTATGGGTCATGCCAAGCACCTTGAATCAGCTCTTTTCTCAGATCATACTTGTTCTCCTCATTCTGCTTCTATCTATTCCTGATTTTCACTCCAATCTGCATTTCCTAGCATTCTGGGTCAAGATCTTGAGGTTTTTGACCATGAGGTCAAAGTCAACCTTATGGGGTCAATGTCGACCTTGACCCTGACCTGGTTAGGATTGACCTTGACCCTGACTTGGTTAGATTTGAGCTCGTCCTTGACCCCCTATCCATATTTCAAAATTCCTTGATTTTCGAGTGTCGAATTTCAAAGATATTTGTTTTCCCGCCTCGGGGTCGACCATTTCGGGTTTCAAAATGGTAAATCCTCAAATTTCATTTAACCTAGGTATATTTTCTAAAGGTTAGGACCTAGTTGGGATTTCATTCTCCAAGGTGGCTCCTCTAGAGGATTGTGCCCTAGTTCACTATAAAAGGAGGCCTTCCTCTCTTATTTTCTCCATCTCATCTCACACTCTCTCAAGCTCTCAAGCAAGATCAAACAAGCATTTCATCAAGCATTTTCAAGGAAGCATTCAAGTCCTCTTCTCTATTCAAGTTTTCCATTGAAGATCAAGGATTCAAGCCTTTGAAGGAATTTGGCTCAAGCATGCAAGATTCATCATTCAAACCCGAGATCTAGCCATCATGTTAGTGTGATCTTCCTTCAAAATGCTTTGTACATCTTCAAGATCCATTTCATTCTTCTCTCAAGGTGGATTCCAAGCATACAATCATGGAGGTTTGATTTACATTTGTTGATGTTATGTTCAAGATTTCATATTAACATACTTGATTACATTTCAAATACAATTGCATATCTATTGATTACCATAGCTTCGTTGTTAGATCTACTTCTACTATTTGCTAGCATTCTCTATTTCAATTTCATTATTAAGGTTGATTCCAAACCGGGGTTTGACTAAGGCAGACCCCCCAAACAAAAAAAATGAAACCATTTTTATTACAGGTACAGGTGTGAACCTGCAGATCTGAGCTTAGATTTGGATACCCTTTTCGACAAACTTTTGAGATTTGCGAACAAAGTCAAAGTTGACCTTCAGAACAAAAATGTAGCCTTTGACCTTTTATGAGGGTCAAAGATGACCTCCCTTAGAATTGGAAAATATTTCTGGGTTTTGTAGATCTCGCAGTTTCGGTTCAAGATAGCGAAAATCAATAGTTTCTGAGACTATTTGGCAAGGTTTTCAGTAGGTTCTTTTTTGGAGGTAACTACCTTTATCTCTTCATTTCAACATTAGTCATTTACATTTACTTTCCATATCAATACAATTCAAATGTATGTTTAAAATATGGATTTAGGGTCTCTTTCACATGTATTATTCTAAACCCTAATTCAAACATTTGATTTCATCGATTGGAATCATTTGATTGAAGCTACAATCATTAACACTCCCTCTCAGCTAGGGAGGATAATTTTCATCCATGTAATGCAATGAACTATAGTATTGTGATTACCTCAATACAACATTGAGAGTTATGGTCTACATAGATATAAAAAATGACATCCACCATAATAGATGTTACCTCACGGTATCATCAATAATATGGACTACTCAAGAATATCAACCATATGATGTTCTCCATATTCTGCATACTCATATCTTTCTTGGTATGTGCACTAGCATCACATCTTAGGAGGCTTACTAGAAAATATATCATTGCATGGCATACCCATAGTTGTTATGTCTCATAAAAGCCACCAGGACATATCTCAATAATATAACTCATTTTATTTGCATACTTCTTAGTTGATATTATATAAGATATATGAAGTATCACAATATGTTAGATACTATGAACCATATGATATCGATCATGATAGTAGGTTGAACTATGTTAAATTTTTCGCTTTACAATAGTAACCATAAGTAGAATTCATTGAAAGATCATCACCTTCTAGGAAAATTCCATAAGATTATGTAATATATCACATAAAAATTATATATAATATGCACATATATAAATCATTAGTATACTTTATTGAGTCTCAATATCAATTAAAATTTTAGATTCTTACCACACCAAGATTACCTCTAAAGTGATCTACTTTCTCTTTCAATAGAGGCTTGCTTAGAATATTTGTAGTTTTCTCATCTTTACTAATGTATCGTAATTGAAAAAAAAATCTCAATCATGTCTCTAACATAGTGATAGGGGATCTCAATGTGTTTGGACCTATCTTGAAATACAGGATTCACAGAAAGTTTTATGCATCTTTGGTTATCACGGTGAGTAATCGTGGAATCTGGGGCTTGTTCAAATAATCTAACCAATAGATTTATTATCTATATTGGTTCTCGAGCTCCCATAGATACAACAATGTATTTAACTTCAATGGAGCTTTGTGCAGCTGAGGATTGTTTACTGTTGAACCAGGATATCATGGTAGATCCTAAACTGAGAAAACATCATGAAGTACTCTTTCTAGATACAACAATTTTATCCCAATCCACGTCTCAATATCTATGGAGGTTTAGATCAACATTTTCATACTTTAATCCAAGTCCAATATTTCCACAAAGATATCTCAATATGTGTTTTGTTGTGACCAAGCACAATTTGCTAGGTTCACACATGAATTGTCTGGGTGCACTTTTTTATAGAAAATGTCTAGTCTGGTATTAACCAAATATATTAATGACCCAATTATTTTATGATAGAGAGTAGGATCTACTAACTTTGATTCTAAAATTTCTTCTTTGATTTTGTGAAAGTTTGTCTCCATAGGTGTAGATATAGGTTTTCTATCCATCATTCCAAACCTCTTTAATATATCAAAAGTGTATTTTCCTTGATTCAAGATAATGCAATTGTCTTGTTTCCATAATTCTAAGCCAAGGAAGTAATATAAGATTCCCAAATCTTTCATGAAAAATTAAGAAGCAAGGTCTTTGTTGCATTTCAATGATGAGATGATCATCTCCTGTGATTAGAAAATTGTCAACACATAAAATGAGAATCAACATATCATTATTTATTACCTTAAAGTATAAGTTGAGGTTTGCTTCATTCTTAGGGAAACCTAATTTGGAGAGATAGTTGTTTATTGTGTCATATCACGCTCGAGGAGCCTATTTGAGCTCATATAAAGCCTTCTTTAATTTTCAAACATGAGAAGTACTATCATGAATCATTAATCCCTCTGATTGTTCCAGTTATACTTCCTCTTTAATGATCACATTAACAAAAGTTAACTTTACATCCATCTAGTGAATTTTCCATCCTTTAGATGCAGAAATAGAAATAACAACTTTGACAGAGGTGTATCAAGCAACATAGGAAAATGTCTCTTCATAATCAATCCCTTACTTTTGAGAGAATCCTTTTGAAACAAATCTAGCTTTATATTTTTCAATACTTCCATCAGTTGCATGTTTGATTTTGAATAGTCATTTAGATGAGACAATTGATTTCTTTTTAGGTCTAGGAACAATATCCTAGACATCATTCTTTATTATGGATTGGTATTTTTTAACCATGGCATCCTTCCATACTTTCTTTTGGAGTGCTTCCTTAACATTTGAAGGTTCAGATTCAATAAGTTGACTCATGAGAGAAATATAGTTGGAGTATCTGTTAGGCCCATTTTCTATCATTGTAAAACCTTATGAAAATGGCCTATTTTCTCTGCAAGCTTTGTTTTTGCCTCCTGCCCTATGTGCTTCGTGTTGTCACCTTGCTCCTGTCCAATCTACATCTCTAAAATCACCAAATCCTAAAATATATTCAAATTCTAAAGCCTGCTAGAAAAATTGTCTAAATCTGCCGCAGTGTCAAAAACCCACAGTGTTTTCAAAAAGTTCATGATGTTTTCGGTCTGTGTGTTTTCAACCTGCATTATTTTCAACCCTATGCTTCCTGCTTTGTGCGGTTATCTGTTGACATGTTGAAAACCTTGTGTGTTTTCGATCCTTTGCTATTGTGAAAGCTTTGTGTGTTTTCGACCGCCCAGTTCCTTGTTTGCCGGTGTTTTCTCTAACTGCGCAGGTGCGATGATGGTGGGCCCGGGTTTTCAAGCGATCTTCTCTGATTGACCGTCGCATGGCCGCATGTTAGACTTTTTTGACATGCGATCATGCGACCGCCTGCCAGCTATCCGTGTGGTCCCGATTCTTCCCATTGTTCATCTTGGCTGGTGGTTTGCTTTCCTTCTAGTGACCTAGCGACTAGCGGTTATCTGTTAGTCTCTTCATCCTCGGTGGTTATCGGCTAAATTTCTGTGACTTGGCAGGTGATTTTCTTCTCTTCAGTCATGTGGTCTCCAAATATCTGGCGGTTATGTACTAGCATCTCATGATCACGCGGGTGGTTAGTCACCTAGTCGCTAAATGCTCGGCGGTCGGTTCATGGGTCCCAGCTCTTTGCCCAGATCGAAGATCTATGGTCGGTGTGTGATCACATGGAATATTCCTTCCCCATGTGATCATGTGCCAACCCTCCGATTTGGTGACTGATGGTTTGTTCGCTGTGGGCCCGTTGGCGGAGGTGATATGGCGTACGCAGGGGTGACGTGGTAGATCATGTGGTTGGCGCATGATCTCATGGGAGATTTCAAGCCCATGCGATCATGCACCTACCGTTCATTTCTAGGTTTGTGTGTGGATGGGTCAGTGGTCCCCATGTTGTGTTCCGATTGGTGACTTTTGTGACAGGTGGCATCGTAGTAGCGGAGTTAGATGTGGGGCCATTGTCAGTGGGGTCTATGGTGAGGATGGATCCTATGGCTGGCATAATTTCTCACGGCTGGCATAATTTCTCATGGGATTTATCAGAGCCATGAGATCTTACGCCAGCCATTCATTTTTAAAGGCTTGCAGAGCATGGATCTGGTGTTGGTGACGGGGCAGTATTCTGCGAATGGTGTTGTGCGGTAGCGGTTGTGGCAGGGTAAAAGGGTGGTTGTGTCACATGTTCGCATAGCCCATTTCTAAGTTATGCGATCATGTGACTAACCATTTGCATCACAGTTGCGGATTTCTGAGGTAGGTCCACTATGCGGGTCTTGCCGGCATGCCTGGTTATGATTGGTCGGTGACTGGCAGTGGGGCCGAGGATTTTGTGGATGGTTTGCAGTCGCTTTGCGCAGTTAAGAAGTTGCCATTGCATGATTGCAAGTGCTATCTTTCGGCCATGCGATGATCATGCGACCAAGTGTATGAATGAAGCCTAATTTCCTATAGTGGTGAGGTTGTTGACCGCGTGACTGCGCCACTAATGTTGAATGTTAAGTTACCGAGCCCGCGAAGGTAAAGAGATCTATGGTGGGGGCATAAAGTTGGTCGTGGTTTGAATGTGGGCCGTTGTTTTCTATAGGTACCAAGAGAGGAGGTGACCATTGGATTTGAATTCAAATTTGCCGAAGGGTTTGTAGTGACAGGAAGTACCAAAATTTATGGATTTTATTGCAAAAGTGACCCTGTTCGGTGAGATGCGATTGGTTTTCTAGCTATTTCTTGGTGTGGTAATTTTGATTGGTGTGCCCTAGCTATCCGTAGCTTGTTGCAACCTATCATGGGTTTCCAAGGCAGCTAGTGGTATATAGTGTTGAAATTTTCTCTTCCACAGTTGTGGGGACTGGTTCCACGGATGTTCTTCCTGCAGTTTTTCCTTCTTCTCTGCATACAGGGTGTTCCCTCTATTCCTTTCTGGCATGGGAATATAATGAAATTGTAACAGGAGTTTTATGAGTAAGATTTCAATATATTTGTTCTGCTCCCAGATTGTCTCCATTTGGATTTTAAATTTATTAATTGTAGCATCAAGGGTGTTATAGTTTTTCTACTTGCATTTCTAGTGAGTGTCTACAATAGAGTTGTTTTTTGCAGAGGCAACTGAGTCTAGGACTGGTGTTTAGATATGTATGAGTTGAGGTATCAAGGATGCATCATGCTTATCTTCCAGTGGATGCTGGTTAATGTATTGCCTATTCATAGGTCTTTCTTTGGATAGGTGATAGCATATATAGGTGCACAAGTGGTTTGGTAACGTGAGATCTGGTCAGGGTGAGTGTGTTGTCTTTTTGTTTCATAGCCCTGTTGCAGTGAGGTATTTGACTCTGCTACCCATTGGATAAGGCACTGGTCTATGAGAGATTTGGGCTAGTTTAGGGATCCATTCAATCCAGCATCAATCATTCATTTAAAACTTTTCCCTTTCATGTTGGTAGTAGTTGTAGGAGGTTTCTCTCTAGTTGTTAGATTCATTGAATGCAGATTAGGTTATTGCATGAGGTCATGGTTCATTGGGGTACAAGATACCTACAAGGGTCTGGCAACTATTCCATAGTAATGCATTTGTAGGCCTTTTATCCATCAACTCAGGAAGAGTCATGAGTGTGCAGATGAAGCAATACCCACCTGAGTGAATGTGGAGCTCGAAGCAGAAGGAGGATGTTCTTTATCCTCATCAATTTGCACTTGTTCCCTTGTCAGACTTTGGAGTGAAGACTAACTAGTTTGTCAATCATAGTGTAAACCTGGCACCATGTGGGAACAAGTTTAAAAGCCAACAGTATCTATATTAGATTTCTTCATTTCTCTTAAAGTACCCTAGAAAGCTCCATAAATATTTACTTCTTTAAATTTTTTTCTTACCCAGACTAGATGCATATGATTAATGATTGAATCTCTAGGTTCAAGTGTGGAGTTCAATGGTTCATTATCATTTTCTATATAAGTCACCCTCTAAAGCTCACAATCATGATCTTCTTGAGGATTTACTTCATCTACTTCCATAATGTCTTTAGATCTTTTAAAATTAATGTATTATTGGAAGGTTACATATCTTCTAAGTTCAATTAAGTTTTGACCAAGTATGTATATCCTAGAGGCTTTAGATGTCTCACTATACCCACAAATATCCTAGACTTTCTTGAAGGCTCTAATTTGGATCTTTTGTCCTTAGGACTGTGGATATAGACATGAC
Source organism: Chamaecyparis obtusa (assembly GCA_027943335.1). Classification (NCBI taxonomy): domain Eukaryota; kingdom Viridiplantae; phylum Streptophyta; class Pinopsida; order Cupressales; family Cupressaceae; genus Chamaecyparis; species Chamaecyparis obtusa. Next base: position 47,561 of record BSBK01012356.1, read on the forward strand.
AACCAAATATCCTAAGATGGTTTATGTCAGGTTTAATCCAAGTGAATTCTTCTTTAGGGCTTTATTTTCTAGAATAGAGTGAGGACATTATATAAATAGTTGTGTAGGAGGCTTCAACCCAAAATTAGGTATGAAGGTTTTGATCATCCATCATAGCTTTTTCTGCTTCTACTATATGGTTCTATTTTTCCTTTTAGCTACCCCATTTTTTTTAGGGTTACGAAGAACTATGTACTCCCTCTTAATCCCAGCTGAAATACAAAATTCTTTAAATTTATTAGAGATGTATTCTCCTCCATTATCAGACCTTAAGGTTTCGATTATTTTCTCAAACATTTTTTCAACTAAGGCTTTGAATTCCTTATATTTCATTATAACTTCATTTAATTCTTTACATTTTAGAAAGTAAATATAGGTTTTCCTAGACTAGTCATCAACAAAAATAATATAATACAAAATCCCTCGTAGTGAGGTCACTGTCATTGGTCCACATAGGTTAGAATGGATAAGTTAAATTACTTTTTTGGATTTACTCTCACTATTATGAAAACATCCTAGGATTTTTGTCCTAGATAACAACCCTTGAAAATCCCTGCATGATCTTTCCTTAATTTAGGTAGACTATTTACAATATTTATCATAGAACATAGGGCACAAAAGTGAAGATGTACCTACATTTAATGCCATATTTCATTAGTAGAGGATATATATATCTAAAATTAAGGCTTGAGAGGATGAAGTGGATAGTTTGTATAGGGACCCATCTCGAGTTTCTAAAGTATGTGCCTTCTTGATATTTGAGATCCTAGGCCATCCTAGAACATTTCCATCCATGAAAGAAATCCAATATGCCTTATCTTAAAGTTTTTATATGGAAACTAAATTGTGCTTGATGTCTAGTACAAATATTACACTAGTTAATTAAAGAGACATACCCAGTTTGAGTTGAATTGTGTAGGTTCCAAATCCTTTTATTGGGTAGATTGAATCATCACCAATGGCGACTTCTTTATTTAAATATTCATCTAGGCTATCTAGTTGGTCGTTGAATCCTGTGATGTGTCAAGAGGCTGTAGTGTCAATGACCCAAGTATTTATTCTATTTCATATCTCACTTGATAGTGCTGAGAAGAACACTTGATAGTGTTGAGAAGAACACTTGATAGTGCTGAGAAGAATACAAGTCTTTCTACATCCTTATCCTTACTTACTTCTGCTAGTGAGGCTTGATGTTTGATCGTGTCTAGATATTTTATTGCAAGATGTCCAAATTTATGACATCTGAAACATTGGACTCTATACATGTCTCTTCTTTTTTTATTTGAATTCTTGTTATGGTTTCTTTTCTTTCTTTTGAAGTTGAACTTTTCCTTCCTTTCTTGTGAGAATTAGCATTAAGGACTTGAATTTCTCCATTAGAGATGTTTGTCTTGATTCCTCTCGCAATCAATCTTTCTTCTTCTTGAATGTAGTCATTCTTTAATTCATCAAACTTAGGAAAATTGGGTCTAACACTTATCCCATGTATGAATGCTTCACAAGATGTAGGCAATCCATTTAGAGCCAACATTGATAATTCTTTATTGTCACTTTCATGATGAATTGTAGATAGTTGATCACTTATCTCTATTATTATCATGAAGTAGGATATGATGGTTTCTCCTTTGTTCATCTTGACATGATGGAGTTGTGTTTTAAGGGAAAGGACCCTACTAGTATTATTTATCTCATACATGTTACCTAGTGTTATAAACATTTGATATTAAGTATCTAGCTTTGATAAAATAGGAAGTATATGATATTTTACTACATCTACTAGAATCTTAATGGATAGGTTGTTATTTTTTATCCATAGAGTTTTCTCATCATTATCATTTGTTATAGGTACAACCCTCTCCATGAATGTGTTCTGGTCATGTTCTCTTAGTGCCATCATTATTCTGAATTTCCATGAGACAAAATTTGTAGCACCTTCTAGTCTATCTTCAAATCTAACTCCAGTCACTATTTTTTTTACTATTGGTTTTATATAGCTCTTAATGGTACTTATATTTTTCCTCTAAACTCTATTTGATTGGAAATTTTCTTTATGCTAACTTTGAGACCATGTTTAATTGTGATCAGATTTAGAATAGACAAATTTTAAATTTTTTGACTTGTTTCCTTTGTAATGAAACTATGATGATACTTAAATTAGAATTAGCTTCTAAGTATTTTATCCTAATGAAATTTTCTATGTGATGATATTGAAGATCTGAGAGAAAATAATGAACTCCAAATACAATGATGATATATTTATTTTCCTTGAGAAGAGTTTATATGATTCTCTACTTATAGCTGGTAATAACACTTGTATATTTATGTGTGTCCCAAGTTATTCTTTCAATGAGTATATATATATAACATAATGGGACATGTCTCCCTTAGGGACATGTCCCTACATGAACAAAGTTCATGAAGAGACATGTCTCTACATGAGACATATCTCTTGTTAATGGTTTAACAATTCATTAGTTATTGCTAATACATATCATTGAATCTGGTCGATAAAAATCAAACCATAACTTAATAACAATACCAAAATAGTCGATATAATGATTGACTCTTATACTATTAATTGGCAATGATACTATATGGCATTTGATAATGATTATTGGGTGTGATAATCACATTTGATATCAATTGTTATCATCAAACTTTTTGATTATTGGTAAAAATAGGTTTTGAGGGGAACTGAAACCCCTTGCAAAAGAAACTATGAAAGATTAGACATTATGCCCACCAAAAAAGGAAAAAAAGGGTTTAAAAAAATCCCACCAGCAGACCTAAAATCCAGCAACAAAATCAGCCAAAAACTAGCAATCAGAAATAGATACCCAACAACAGAAACTAAGACAAAAATAGAAAAATAGAACAACAAGGAACTAGGAAAACTCGAGCACAGTTGCCTCCATGTCTTTTTTTAACATTCGACATCTTACTAATGGTAGCATTGAGATCAGAGATCTCCACAATATTGTTATCATAAAAATTGATAATGATGGATGTTTCTAATATATATTTAACAACAATGACATATGACAATTAATGATGTTGTCAGCTATGATAACCATAGTCAACATCGACTGCACAATCATCATAGTCAACATCGACTATGATCATCACAGTCCATAACATCATCGACTGTGTCACCATCATTTCATTGTATTGCTAATTATTGTTGTCATTCATTGATATTAAGTTGATATCAAAAAATTCATTTAATGTGTCATCATCATTACAATGTGTATGATAATTACTAATTATTTATGAATAATATATGTATATATATGTATACATATATATGTATTTATGTATATGTACATCTATATATATTATACATATATACATAAATATATATATGTATATATGTATATATATGTATATGTATATATATATATATATATATATATATATTATATATATATATATATATATATATATATATATATATAATGTATATATATAATGTATATATAATTATATGTATATGTGTATATATATGTTGTGTGTGTGTGTGTGTGTGTGTGTGTGTGTGTGTGTGTGGTGTATGTATATGTATATATATATGTATAATACATATACATATACATATACATACACATACATACATACAATACATACATACATACATACATACATACATACATATATATATATATATATATATAATATATATATATATATATATATTATATATATATATATATATATATATATATATATATGTATGTATCTATGTATGTATGTGTATATGTATATGTATATGTATATGTATATATATATATATATATATATATATATATATATATATATATATATATATATATATATATATATATATATATATGTATATATATATATATATATATGTATATATATGTATATATATATATATATATATATGTATATATATATATATATATATATGTATATATATATATGTATATGTATATGTATATATATATATGTATATATATATGTATATGTATATGTATATATATATATATACAGATATATATATGTGTGTGTGTGTGTGTGTATATGTATGTATATGTATATGTATATGTATATGTATCTCATATATATATATATATATATATATATATATATGTCATCTTGATAATTGTCATCTATATTAATAATTCTCTATGATAATAAGAAAGATATCAAATGTTTAAGGTCGATAAGCCATTCAAACATTTGATTTCATCAATTGGAATCATCTGATCAAAGCTACAATCGTTAACATCTCTCTCTCTCTCTCTCTCTCTCTCTCTCTCTCTCTAAGACCCCGTACCATACACTATTGTATTGTAAGGGGTCTAAGTTGATGTAGGAGCATCTTGGGATCTAAGAAATCTGGCATCAACCAAAGAGATATTTAGTTTCCCGTTGATTATTCTAGTGTTTTGAGTTGCGTTCGATCTCTACCTTTTATTTTGAGTTATAGTTGCTACAACGTGTTTGTGGCTTCATCCTGAACCTTATCCTATGATCCCACCTCTTTTGGTTTCATCACATCAGATTTGTTGGATATTCTTTGCAATACTGTCCAATTCTTCATTCTAGTCAATCCATATATTCATCGAACTATTTTTTATCTATTGATTGGAATTCCCAGTTGCGATAGTGCCAACACATTTATATGTTTAAGGCCAACTTTCTTAGATGATTATATCTCTTATTTTATCCATTATAAGTGGTTCCTAAGGATTTGGGTCCAGACCTAAATGTTATACTATGTTTTCTCTATTGTTGGGAAATGTGATCTTTTATGAAATGACTAATGATTGTAATTTGGATTTATAAGCTTTTGAAATTATTTCTAAGTGATAGGTGGTTTTCATAAGATTATTTGGCTGTAGTTTTTCTAGGTTTTCTAAGGAATTTCAAATCATAATCAGGCATGTATTCTTGGCATGTAAGAATGCATGTTGTAGATCTATTGTTACTATTTTTCTAATAATAATCGAAGGTTGATCTTTCATTTCTTTGCTAAAATTCAAGAAAAGAACACTTGTTTTTACAAATTAAGGAAGTCTCTTTATGGTTTTAAATAAGCTCCAAGGGCTTTGTATGCTAAATTTAGAAATATTTCCAAACTCAAGGCTTCCATAATAGTCCTCATGATCAAAATTTGTATGTGAAGGAATTCGATGATGGTGGAAGATCGTAACTACTATGCTTTATGTTGATGATCTCATCAATATAGGCTATAATATGAACAAAACTATTGTCATAAAGTTAAAGAATAAGATACATTTGTTCTCATAGATTTTATTTTGTACACTACTTTCTTGACATATAGGGAAAAAGGAAGGTGACATTTACCTCTCTCAAACAAAATATGTTATAGACTTGTTAAAAATTTCAAGGATGGAAGATTGTGAGAGTTTTTCTACTCTTATTTCTCTAAGATATAAGTTGATAAATAATATATAAGGTGAAGGAGGATATCCTACATGATACAAATAATTGGTCATTGTTCTTGTCTATTTAGCTCACACTCGACCAGATATTTCTTTTGTTGTAAGTGTTGTTTCAAGTTTTTTTTGTTTTCCTTAGTTTCCACATTGGTTAGTGGCGAAAATAATATTAATATATTGAGAATGAGTGTTTATTATTCATCTCATGGATAGATACAAGTTCTTGAGGTATTCAGATTTGAAATGTGTAGGATGTGGAGATGACTACAAATAAACTATAGGTTATATTGTTTCTCCTGGTTATGGTCCTATTTCATGGTGTAGAAAGAAGAAAGCTAGTATTGCTATATCTACTAAAGAGGCCAAATATAATTTAGAAAATGTAGTTAAAGAAATAACATAGCTATGGGTAATTCTCTCACTATTCAAGCAACATTAGACATGATCATTTTTAGTTCATTGTGACAATCAAAGTGTCATCTTATTGTCTAATAATCCATGTTTTATGCTCAAACAAAATATATAGGGGTCTATCACCATTATATCAAGCATTGCATCTAGCAATGGGTCATTCATCTTCAATCTTGCAAGAAACGGAATCAGAATGCTGATATTTTTTACCAAAGCATTATATGTGACTAAATTTGTATTTCTGAGAAATCCTTTAGCCATACATGATATTACATGATTCTCTAATGATTGTAATTCAGGGGGCATTATAGTAATTTCCTCCTATTAGAAAAAAAATATTCTAATTGAATACCTGACAAGGCATTAGAACGAGAGAGGATATCTACAATAGTTTCTATAATTAATTTAAGGTGATGCTAACAATAGAAATCATCAGCACATCTACAATAGAAATCATCAGTACATCTACTAAAAAGAGGCTTTCATTTATTGTGCATGTGCAGTAATTTGTTGTCTATTTAGTTGTCTCACCATGGTCTATAATAAATACTATAACTGGGCTTGTCCCTTTAGTGAAATGGTGGTGCTTCTTTCTTGTAGGGCCTACAACCAAGGTTCAAGTCCCCATAGGGTCACTCTCTACTGTGGTTCTTAATTGAGAGTTGTTTGACTTTGACTCTTGGTGAAATCATGGGGCTTCTTGCCTATAGTGCTTACAACCAAGGGTCAAAGATTTTTTAGGGCTTGTCCCCTTTGGTGAAATGGTGGGGCTTCTTTCCTGTAGGGCCTACAACTAAGGTTCAAGTCCCCACAAAGTCACTCTCTACTATGGTTCTTAATTGAAATTTGTTTAACTTTGACTCTTGGTGAAATAGTGGGGCTTCTTTCCTATAGTGCTTACAGCCAAGGGTCAAAGATTTTTTAAGGCTTGTCCCTTTGGTGAAATGGTGGGGGCTTCTTTCCTGTAGGGCCTACAACCAAGGTTCAAATCCCCACAGGGTCGCTCTCTACTGTGGTTCTTAATTGAGAGTTGTTTTACTTTGACTCTTGGTGAAATAGTAGGGCTTCTTGCCTATAGTTCTTACATCCAAGGGTCAAAGATTTTTTTAAGGCTCTCTTTGGATGGCAGAAAGTATAAGAAAACTAGTAGGACACCAGACCCTACTAGACTCAGTCAATTTTTCAGAGCGGGGGAGAAACTTGTGAAGAAGTCCGTGGGTTTCAACCGTGAGGAGCTTCCGAATTTCTGGCCCAAGCTGTGCCTCATTGTGATGAAGTATTTCAACTTGGAAGGTAAATTTACAGTTTTCTACTATTACCATTTACCTTTTCTCAATCACATCAAAAACAGGGACCTCATATCCATTCCCTTTTACCTCCTTCATTCCATTGAAAGTAATATCTTAGATATTAGGGAAAACCCTAAAAAACTAACCCCTATTCTCCATCAGGGTCTACTGCGTTGTCTCTGTCACTTACATAAGGCTATATGCCCTCCGCCCCAACCTCCCCCGATTATCGAAGAGGCCACCTAGGAGGATTCCCCTTTGAAAAATGATAATTCCACTCATTCCACCTCCCAATCTATCCAAGAAATCTAGGAGACGGACCTTGTCCATAAAGATGATAAAATCCAAAAAAGATGTGTCAGAAACCCCTTCAAAAGGGGGCGAGGAGCTTGAGGAATCCCATGTTTCTGAGGCCTTAGATTTGAAGGAATCTGACAGTACCCTTGAGACCAAAAGAAAGCTAAAAAATGGAGGATCTTGGATAGCCAGGTCAAATTGGAGGTGGACTTAGGGGGCTCTGGTCGCCGTTGGTCTAATAGAATTGCTAAGGAGCAGTGCAAAACCAGAATCAAGGAAATGGCCTCGAAGGAGAAGTCACTATCAGAAAAAGACTCCCATACCACTGAGTCGATTGAGGGCTCTTTTGATGATCACCTGAGTCCGAACAGGACTAGTACCACTCCCCCTCTCAACCCTCAACAAACCATGGAGCCTCGTCATTGCACTACCTTGCCCTAGCCTCCCCTCATATTCTTCAAGCCAAATCCCCCACTACTGAGCACAAATCTATGCCCCTGACTGGCAATGATAGGTTTAAGGGCACCCTTAAACTGAAGCTCTCTAACTTGGACAATGAGATAGCTGACATTAAATAGGACATGCAGGATCTCAAGGACCACATTATGATGACTAACAATTTTTCTCTTACGATCATGCATGCCTCGGCTATGACCCTCTGCACTGTGCAAAAAAAAAGGGCTGCAGCAAACTGGAGGCTAACAAAGACAATAAAGATCTTTTCCTGTTCCTACAGGAAGAATGGGCCATGACCCTGATCTCAAAACATTTGGGTGGGAGATCCTAGCTGCTGCGACTATCATGAGGTTTTTATTTTTGATTGGGCATGACCCTAAGTTGTCTATGCTAGTTTCCTGTTTCAAAATAAATCCTCCTAGTTTGTGGTCTAGCCCTACGTGGCGTGATACTATTAATTTAATTGC
>BSBK01012357.1:0-213271 GCA_027943335.1 Chamaecyparis obtusa
GTATATATGAGAGCTGTATATATATTATATAAATATACATATATATATATATATACATATGTGTATATATATATACATATGTGTATATATATATATACATGTGTGTGTGTGTGTGTGTATATATATATATATATATATATACCTCATTGTATAGAACCTTAATGAATATTTAGTTGTCAATTTATAATAATTAACTCTTAAACAAATATGTGAATTTAGTATTTTATATTGTCGTGTATGACAATAAAATACAAATTACCCATATATGTATGAGATTTATTTATTATAAATGAGTCCTAACTTATTATATAACACAAACAACCAACTTAGATATGATTAAGAAATAATAAAAATGGAAATTAGATTTAATTTGCATGGTGGTGTGATGTTAGCATATGTCCATCAGATTTCTATTAAAAAAATTCATTCATAATTCTTGTTACCCTACATCTTCTAACCCTTCTAGCAAGTTATTTTCGGTAGATAAATTAAATCAGCATTGATTTCATTTCTAAATCTGAAAATCGAATAAAAAAAAGGAGATATTGTGGAATCTTAAAGTTTGTTTTGTAGTACCCTCGAGAGAAGAACCAGTTAAAGGCCTCCTTGTTGAGAAATCCATACTTGTCTTCCATTGAGCTATCCAAGCGGTTGAGACCCAGCTAGAAGGAACCTTGAGATTGATCCCATCAGTCTTCCAAGAGGGGAATTTTCTCTTGTAAATTCCTAGCCATTGTCTTCGTGTAAAAATGACGCTCAATAGAAGTGGCACTAGAAGGATAGCCCTCGAAAGGGACACCCCGAAAACATTGGATCTTTCTCTCCCGAGAAGTTCCAATGAGCCCTCAAATCTTCACCAAACAAAGGGGAGTTCCTTGAACTTACAGAGTTTTGCAGACCTCGCAACAACTGAACAAAGCACGGAGAGGATACTTCTAATCACTCAAATCTCCCTCCATTTTTGGCCATTGCTGCCTCGCCTGCTACTCCTCCACCTCTAGCTCCAATGGCATTTTTTGCAAATGGTCAAAGTTCACCATTGAACTTACAAGGACAGCTCCATCAGCTACCCAAGAATCCTGAGAAATTTTGCCCATGTTTCATCTATGGGGAATCCAAGACAATGGAAGAACATGTCTGTGCATTCAAAGAATTATGCAATCAGAAAGAGATTGCTCATAAAGATGTCTATGTTGCCACTTCCCCTACACACTGGGGAAATTTGCATATAATTGGTATCTAAATCGGCCATGAGGATCCATCGCTACCTGGGGAGAATTTGAAACAAAGTTCCTTAATCAATTCAAGTTGTACGTGGATCCGGCAACCCTTCACCACCAATTCATCTCCATGAGAAAGGACCTCAATGAATCAATTGCTATGTTCAATCATTATTTTCACAAGATGTACCAGAAGCTTGAGGATCCATATACCGTGCCAGTTGTCACCACCATACAATTATACTTGCGTGCCTTAGACCCATTAACATCTATATTTTTGAAAAGGTTTCCCTCGGGAGACATTGACACTTTGGAGAAAGTATGTAATGAGTCCATCACATTCACCCAACAAATGGACCCACAAGCGGGTTGAAGTTATGACATTCCACCAATACTGGGGAACACTGCTATGACTGGTCCTTTTGCAGCAAACAATCAACTTCCAATACAACAAGCCCCAAGGATCAATCCGGTGCTGACTTCGTATGATGCTGCCCCACCAGTAGCCATCACATACCTGGGATATGATACACACAAGGCTACCTTGTGCGAACAAAGGATGCTGTCCCAAACAAACTAGATTAGGCTCTAGTAAAAAAGTTGGATGCTATGAAGAAGATGATGTCCCAGTTGATCAGAGAGATTACTTAGATGAAGCTCAACCCAACTCCGAATCAAGGAAAATACTAACACCCAGCTGCTACCCTGAATACTTATTCTCAAAATTAGAATGGTAATTATGGCAACTACAACAACAACAATAATAACAATGGTGGGGGTTATGCGAACAACTCTCAAGATAAGAAGTTTGGGCAATAATGGGAAAATAGGACATGGAACACACATCCAAATAATGGAAGTTTTCTCATGGACAATGCCAATTTCTTCAGTTTGTTAGAAGTCAACTATACCTAAGGTCCCAACATGCATCAACTGGATTATGAATATAAGGGGGAGTTTGACAATCAACAAGCTCGGGATCATGAGAGTTCCCAGGCCCATTTCAGTGCCATGGTTTTTGATTCATATGATCCAAGTTTGGGTGGAACTCCGGTCAATAACGCTTTAGAGGAAGAGTTTGTCTTACCATTCAATCAAGAAGACCAACCAAAATATTTTGAGGTCAATGCTTTCCAGAACAATAATAGAAACACCTATAACCTAAGAAGTAGAAGAGAGCCCATGATGGACGACATTCCCCTAGGGATGTAGCCCATGCCACCTGATCCAAGGGCTATCAATAATCCTACACCCCCAAGAGGTCCTGGTCCCACTGTCACTCCAATAATGCAACAACAACCTACTCTGACAAAAGGTCTAGTTTGGGCTAATGAAAAATACAGTGGAGTGGAAGAATTAAAGAAAGTTAGAACTAATATGTCGATGTACAACATGTTGTAGAGTTGTCCCACTCAATGAGAAGCTCTCTTAAAATCATTGGACCATTCCAAATCAACCTCTCCTAAAACTAACACCAGAGGCATATCCAACGTCAATGCGGCAGAAGCAATGCCAACCATGTTCAAAGATAGGGTAGAGGTACCCTCGTTCCTTCTTAGTATTAAAATCTTTGGAAAGAACCTGCATAACAACTTAATTGACTCAGGGGCTTCTTGTAATGTGATGCCATTGTCCATATGCTAGAAGTCAGTAATGGATCCTTAGCCAACTAACTGTGTGGTAATCCAACTTGACAAAATAGAAGTCAAAGTCATCGGAGTCTTGAAGGATACACGTATACAATTAACAGCTGACCCTAGGATCCAAGACTGCATCGATGTTCATGTAGTGGACATCCCAGAGATGTATGGAATGCTACTCAGTTGGGAATGGACCTGATCTCTGAGGGAGTGGTTTTCCATTGATTTTACTTAACTCTGGCTGCCACTACAACATTTGGGGTCAAATTTTGATGCCAATTTGCGACGTCACTACAATTTGTGTTTGTTTTTTGTGTTTTTTTTTTGCAAGTGCCCCTAACGGTGTCGTAATAGCGACACTATTGTCATAATTGCGACATCCATTTAGTTATAAACAAAAAAAAAGAAAATGAAAGTGTCATTTGTAATTTGTGAATTTGAAGAGATGCCGTGAAGATGACACTGCAATTTTGCATGGCGCGAAGAGGGCATCTAAGTTTGGCATGGGAAAAGAGGTTGGCACCATGTGGGAAGAGGGCACTGGCACTTGAGGTAGGCATTCAAGCTTTGTCTTCTTATTAAATCAATTTTAGTGGCATTGTTTACATCTTAGCATTGTTAATAGTGGCATTATTTACATCTTAGCATTTGGATTGCTCGATGACCCGCGAGCTTTGAGATCTAGGGCATTGTTGCTATTACCTTCAAGGCATTGTGTGAAGTGTTTGATCTCTCTTCATTTGTTTTGCTATTGATATTCACTATGTGCGTACTCCCCGTTTATGATCATTTCATGAGGAAATATCTTGATGGATTGCAGGCTACAAACTAGGACATGATACATTGTTCAGGAGCTCACTGTTTAATACTGGCATTGTTTACATCTTTTCATTTGGAATGCTTGATGACCTGCGAGCTTTGAGAGCTAGGGAATTGTTTCTATTACCTTCAAGGCATTGTGTGAAGTGTTTGATCTCTCTTTATTTGTTTTTCTATTGATATTCACTATGTGTGTACTCCCCGTTTATGATCATTTCATGAGTAAATGTCTTGATGGCTCGAGGGCTGCAATTTAGGGCATCATACATTGTTCATGAGCTCACTATTTAATATTGACATTGTTTACATCTTTTCATTTGGAATGCTTGATGACCTACAAGCTTTGAGAGCTAGGGAATTGTTTCTATTACCTTCAAGGCATTGTGTGAAGTGTTTGATCTCTCTTTATTTGTTTTGGTGTTGATATTCACTATGTGGTACTCCCCGTTTATGATCATTTCATGAGGAAATGTCTTGATGGCTCGTTGGTTGCAAGCTAGGGCATCATACATTGTTCATGAGCTCACTATTTAATATCTGGCCAGGCCATGTAAATAGTACCAGGCCAACCCAATCAACCCAAAAAAATGTGTCATGTTTATCTTTGTCAAATACACTCGTTCACCATTTTGTTCTTATTCTTCACACAAATATTGCATCAAAAGTAATTGTAAACAATGATTCAAAGAAAATGAAACAACTACAATAGATCAGACCCCAAAAGAATACAGTCAACTATAATAGCTCACAGTCTCAATGAAATAAATAGTGTATAAAACAATATATGGTGCACAATAGCAACAAGCATGCAATGACAACAATAACATTGGATGATAAAATTCAATACTCTTAGTTTTTCTTCACATTGCACATGCATAATTGTAGATTAGGATCAGTAATAGGGTGCTAGGCATTGCTTAGATCCTTTGGATCTAACCCCATCTTTTCCTTCCTCATAGGTTTTGGATCATACAAGAGTATATTGGATTGAACCCCGGGTCAACACTTCATTACTTCAGGCAATGTCTGGTACCTTCATTATTTATGTTCATCCACTTATGTATGTTTGCATTCATTCATATTCTTCTGAAAGTTGGATATTAGCCACCATATATGATGATTCTTGATGTTTTTGGGTCATTTGATGAAAAGATGTAAAAGTTTCTTAAAAGTTTATATTTTTTATTTCAATTTTGAATTTGAGCTCTTGCATCATGCAATGTTATTGCTGTCAAAATAGTAAGTGTATTAATGTATGATCTAATAGAAAAAACCTCATTGATCATTACCTTCTACTCCTTCATCATTATAGAAGAGATATGATGTAGAGGTGGTAGAGGATATGGTGGATCCAAGGTCCAAATACAAAAACTTAATCAAATGCACAATTCAATCTAGTGACCCAAGATGGTTTCAATAAGTGAAATGGTAAATTATCCTCCAACCAGTCTTATGGTGTGATCCAATAGCCCTAATTTATGTAATCCAAAGTAATTAAATAGGTTCCAAACTTTCTTCAAAAGTTCAAGTACCAAAACTTCAAAATTCACCAAGTTAGGACTAACAATCTATCTTGTAGCCCTGCAACAGCACTCACAAGGCTTTTCCTTCAAATTTTCCCAAAACACCAGGAAAATAAATCATATATTTGAGTACCCTTTATGGATTAACTTAACATACCAAAATTATAGGGTAGGTTGTTTTGGAAGATATATGACCTCACACTATTTCTCAAGATTTTAAAGCCTAAAACTCATGCATTTACAAAGGAAGTACTAACCAGTCAAAATCCCAAGCTCTAAATCTTTTCATAGTGTCTTGAATAGGTTTTAATTAGAGGAATATGCAACCAATTTTATTCCAAGAGACTTCTAGACACAAAAGCCCCAATTTGCACTCTCCAAACCCTTAAAACTAGGGCTTCTCCAATGTCACACTTCCCAAAGCTTCCTACAACAAATAAAGGTTGGAAAACCTTGTCCTCAACATTTATATACACATTCCATCATAAAATAGTTCCCTTTTTGGGCCAAGACTCTCTATCCTTCACCCTACCCTCCTAATTCACTTAGTTTTTTTTAGTGTTCCCTATGGTGATCACCACAATAGTCAATCAAAATTGCATTCCTAATGTTAGAGGAATAGAATACATGTTAATTGAGTGCCATTATATGATAATTAGTAGTCTACATCCATAGAATGACATTCATAATGAACAAAAACTCAATAAACTGTCCTAAATCATATTTCCAATGACTGTACAGTTCCAACATAGAATAACAGTGATTAGTATGGGATTCTCAGAGCATAAATGAATTCAAAGACATGAAATAATAAGTTAAAAACATTTTAGAAACCATTCCAAATGTTATCAAATTTTTTTCATACCAAAAACCCTTCAAAAATTTCAAGAAAATCAGACTTTATTCTCCAAAACTGGGTACAGTCCGTACAGTAGAGTCTCATGCCCATACAATGGATTTGTGAGACATTTAATAAACCCCTATCAACTACCCCAACCGATAAAAATTGGTTGGATGGCTTAATTTGGCCTAAAACAATAACAAAACTAATTCCCTCCTAAATGTCCATAACCGTTATAATTTAAAAATTCAAATTTATAACTTTGTAACTTTTGAATATTTGAAATTGCCAAGTGATGAAACTTTACCAAATCATCTAAATGGAATTATTAACCTATTATTAAGACTAATTTATCCTATTTGAAACTTGTACACCTAATTCTATCCTAGAATCCAAATTTTGTCCTAAGGCTTATTAGGCCTTTTAGGACTGATTACACATTCACCATTCTTATTGCATGAAATGACCTCATAGGCCATTATAGGTGCCAAAATCCTCTAGTTGATGTCTTTGGATGTCTTTATAATCTCTGATGTCTCCAAGTGTGTCTTCATAGGTATTTGGGTTTTTTTGTGTCTTCTAGGTGCCCCTGCACCAAGATAACTACCTACAACTATATTTCATAATTCCTCCTTTGAAGTCATAGGTTAGTTTAACTATTGGACAATGAGCTGATAGGAGTTTCAAATAGATTTGAATAAAAACTAAGAGTATTGAATTTTATCATGTAATGTTATTGTTGTCATTGCATGCTTGCTGCTGTTGTGCACCATTTATTGTTTTATACATTGTTTATTTCATTGAGATTGTGAGCTATTGTAGTTGACTGTATTCTTTTGGGGTTTGATCTATTGTAGTTGTTTTTTTTTCTTTGAATCATTGTTTACAATTACTTTTGATGCAATATTTGTGTGAAGAACAAGAATAAAATGGTGAACGAGTGTATTTGACAAAGATAAACATGACACATTTTGTTGGGCTGATTGGGTTGGCCTGGTACCATTTACATGGCTTGGCCAGATATTAAATAGTGAGCTCATGAAAAATCATCATATTACTTACACTGCAATTTCTATGTCCACTTACAATAATAAAAAATAGAGTTTCACTGCAATTTCTATGTCCGCACTACCATTAAAATATATCACTCCTCCTGTTATATAGGCATCCTTCTCATTAAGTGTTTCCATTAAAATATATCACTCCTCCTGTTATATAATGTATACGCATAGTTGTTTAAAATTCCATACTTGTTGCTCTTAAATATTATTACCATTTCACTCAAATTTACATGACATTAAAGCCAAGCCCAAAATGTATACATATGTGTAAGTATAGGAGAAGCTAGATTCTGCAACTATTGAAAAAAAACAAAAAACTATACCAATAACAGCTTATGAGAAACTATACTTGTGCTTACCACACCATACCTCAGCATCATAATGCTTATCATTTTCAAGCTTCAGCGAGGCTTCATACCACACAACGTCCATAGATTTGTATGCAACATTATTTAGGCTGGAGGTAAACTACACGTGTCATGTAAACAACATAGTTGAATGCAATCTGTTTTGCACATTTTCAAGAATTTTCCCACCAATACAAGCGTAAATAACGCATTAAACGTAATCTACGAACACTGCGTGGTATGAAATCTCGCTGAAGCTTGAAATATATCACTCCTCATGTTATTGTCAAAATTAAATTCAAATATTTCTCAAAACATTTATTCTTGTAGACTTAAGATATCCTTATCTCAATAATAAAACAATCTTACATAATAGATTTTGAATCACATTAACACACACCCATATTGTTTTGTAGCATAGTTCATTTTAGAAGTGTATGGCTTGACTATGCACATGCATAATTGTAGATGAGGATCAATAATAAGGTTCCAGTGATTTCTTAGATCCTTTGGATCTAACCCCATCTTTTCCTTCCTTGTAGGTTTTGGATCATACAAGAGCATACTGGATTGAAGCCTGGGTCAACACTTCATTACTTCAGGCAATGTTTGGTACCTTCATTATTTATGTTCATCTACTTATGTATATTTTTATTCATTCATATTCTTCTAAAAGTTAATCTTTATGAGCTCAAATTCAAAACTGTATGTGTATTATTTTATTACTGATGTCCCTATTTGATGTCCCTATTTTATTATTGATGTCCCTATTTGATCTAATAGCATCAATATAACAAATAGAGCACTGACCAATCAAATAGGGACATGAGGTGCTCAAACAGTGAGCTCATAAAACAATATATTTAGTCTTAATAAAATCTTATAAAACAACATATATTGTGTGAAGTGTTTGATCTCTCTTTATTTGTTTTGGTATTGATATTCACTATGTGGTACACCCCATTTATGATCATTTCATGAGGAAATATCTTGATGGCTCACAGGCTACAAGCTAGGGCTTCATACATTGTTCATGAGCTCACTGTTTAATAATGAAATTGTTTACATCTTTTCATTTGGAATGCCTAATGACCCATGAGCTTTGAGAGCTAGGGCATCATTTCTATTACCTTCAAGGCATTGTGTGAAGTGTTTGATCTCTCTTTATTTGTTTTGTTGTTGATATTCACTATGTGGTACTCCCCATTTATGATCATTTCATGAGGAGATGTCTTGATGGCTTGTGGGCTGCAAGCTAGGGCATCATGCATTGTTTATGAGCTCACTGTTTGAGCACCTCATGTCCCTATTTGATTGGCTGGTAATCAAATAGTGAGCTCATAAATAATGCATGATGCCTAAGCTCAAATTCAAAATAGTAAGTGTATTATTTTATTAAGACTAAATATATTATTTTATTAAGATTTTATTAAGACAAAGTATTTTGGGTTAGTTTTATGTTGTTTTATAAGATTTTATTAAGACTAAATATATGATGTAAACTCATAATTATACTTGATATATATATACTTCAAAGGAGGAATTATGAAATATAGTTGTAGGTAGTTATCTCTTCTATAATGATGGAGGAGTGAAAGGTAATGATCAATGAGGTTGTTGCTATTAGATCATACATTAACACACTTACTATTTTGAATTTGAGCTTGGGCATCATGCAATGTTATTGTTGTCATTTAATGCTTGCTGCTATTGTGCACCATATATTTTTTTATACACTGTTTATTTCATTGAGACTGTGAGCTTGGTTTTTCTTTCAGAAGTGTATAACTTGACTATGCAAATGCATAATTGTAGATGAGGATTAGTAGTAGGATGCCATTCATTGCTTAGATATTTTTTATCTAACCTCCATCTCTCTTTTCTTTGTAGGTTTTGGATCACACAGGGGCACACTAGATTCATACCCGGGTCAAAAATTCATCACTTTAGGCAATGTCTGACACCCTTATTATTTATGTTCATCCTCTTATGTATGCCTGTACTCTTGTATTTTCTTTTGAAAGTTGTTTTCCTTGTATAGTATATACAAGTTATTTTTCATGTATATACATGTAATCTTTAGATGCAAAAATTTCTTTTCCTTCACATGTATCTTTGCATGAAATGAACACAAATTAAACAAGATCATCTAATAATGTAAACTAGGGTACTATAGTCACTCATCCAGTAATTAGTTCCCAAAACCATTACTAAGAATTGAACATAAGTCTAAGTCCCCAAATCTATTATTCTATGTGTATAAAACAATATATGGTGCACAACAGTAGAAAATATGCAATGATAGCAATAACATTGCATGATGTCCGAGCTCAAATTCAAAATAGTAAGTGTATTAATGTATGATCTAATAGCAGCAACCTTATTGATCATTACCTTTCACTCCATCATTATAGAAGAGATAACTACCTACAACTAGGGCATCATGCATTATTTATGAGCTCACTGTTTGAGCACCTCATGTCCCTATTTGATTGGCCAGTGCTCAAATAGTGAGCTCATAAATTGCGACACCCATTTGGTTATAAACAAAAAAGAAAGAAAAAGAAAGTGTCATTTGTAATTTGTGAATTCGAAGAGCTGCTGCAAAGATGACACTGCACTTTTGCATGGTGCGAAGAGGGCATTTGAGTTTGGTGTGCGTGAAGAGGCCGACACCATGTGGGAAGAGGGCACTGGCACTTGAGGTAGGCATTTGAGCTTTGTCTATTTGATCATAAATGGGGAGTACCACATAGTGGATATCAACAACAAAATAAATAAAGAGAGATCAAACACTTCACACAATATATGTTGCTTTATAAGATTTTATTAAGACTAAATATATTGTTTTATGAGCTCACTGTTTGAGCACCTCATGTCCCTATTTGATTGGTCATTGCTCTATTTGTTATATTGATGCTATTAGATCAAATAGGGACATCAAATAGGGACATGATACATTGTTCATGAGATCACTATTTAATACTGACATTGTTTACATCTTTTCATTTGGAATGCTTGATGACCTGCAAGCTTTGCGAGCTAGGGCATCATTTCTATTACCTTCAAGGAATTGTGTGAAGTGTTTGATCTCTCTTTATTTGTTTTGGTGTTGATATTCACTATGTGGTACTCCCCGTTTATGATCATTTCATGAGAAAATGTGTTGATGGCTCGCGGGCTGCAAGCTAGGGCATCATACATTGTTCATGAGCTCACTGTTTAATATCTGGCCAGGCCGTGTAAATGGTACCAGGCCAACCCAATCAGGCCAAAAAAATGTGTCATATTTATCTTTGTCAAATACACTTGTTCACCATTTTGTTCTTGTTTTTCACACAAATATTGCATCAAAAGTAATTGTAAACAATGATTCAAAGAAAAAATAAACAACTACAATAGATCAGACCCTGAAAGAATACAGTCAACTACAATAGCTCATAGTCTCAATGAAATAAATAGTGTATAAAATAATATATGGTGCACAATAGAAGCAATCATGCAATGACAACAATAACATTGCATGATACCTGAGCTCAAATTCAAAATAGTAAGTGTATTAATGTATGATTTAATAGCAGCAACCTCATTGATCATTACCTTTCACTCCTCTATCATTATAGAAGAGATAACTACCTACAACTAGGGCATCATGCATTGTTTATGAGCTCACTATTTGAGCACCTCATGTCCCTATTTGATTGGCCGGTGCTCAAACAATGAGCTCATAAATAATGCATGATGCCCTAGCTTGTAGCCCGCAAGCCATCAAGACATTTCCTCATGAAATAATCATAAACAAGGAGTATCACGTAGTGAATATCAACAACAAAAAAAATAAAAAGAGATCAAACACTTCACACAATATATGTTGTTTTATAAGATTTTATTAAGACTAAATATATTGTTTTATGAGCTCAGTGTTTGAGCACCTCATGTCCTTATTTGATTGGTTGGTGCTCTGTTTGTTATATTGATGCTATTAGATCAAATAGGGACATCAATAATAAAATAGTGCACTTACTGTTTTGAATTTAAGCTCATAAAGATTAAGATATCCTACTATTTTGAATTTCTATGTGCTTTGAGCCAATGAAATTTTTATCATCATGATGAAGTAATAATACATTTAATGTCCTACTTATGTCCCTATTCAGTTTTAATTTTATAGTGAATTCATGATTTATAATTCAGTTGTAGCAGCTCAATGTGTTTGAACTCAATAATACCCCTTACTTGGTTTCCTACAAAGCTTTTGGCGAAATCTGTCAAAAAATGAGAAGCTATGAGAAGGTGACATGAAGCTAATGAAAGGAGGCATCTCCAATTTGTTTTGCAGATAGACACATTAAGGATCATGTCAGATAATATAAGGGAATTCAATCGAAATAGGGAGACAATTGCTAGATTGTTGTCTAACTTTCAAAGAGAAGGTGATGACAAATGTTATTGTCCATGCAAGAGTTGTAACGACTTAAAGAGAAGAAGAATTAAAATTAAAACAACAAAGAGACATTGTAGGGAGAATGGTCACATGGAAGGGGGGTTTGATTATAATCCAGTGGTAAGTTGTTTGTTATATTATTTTCACAATTAATATACATATGAACCATGGAAGGAGGTTTGATTATCATCATTTTTATATAGGTCGATCTCCCCACTGTGAATATAGAGGAACATTGAGGTGTGAATATTGAAGTTGAAGATCATGATCCCATGGAAGATGACGATCATGTGCCAGAAATCACATTTGAAGATGATGGTATGAATGCATGGATCATTGACACATTTGGTACTGGTGCTGCTGATGCTACTGTTGCTACTGATGAGGATGACATTGACAATGTCCATGATATACCTCTACTTGAGAAGGTGGACATGGCCCTAAATGAAGGCTCCCAATCTACTCTTCTCTCTATTGTATTGTTGTTGCTGAATTTGAAGGTTATGAATGGTTTATCCAACATAACAATGTCACGTATGCTAAGGTTTGTCATATATGTCATTATAGTCTATAAAAGGTGAAACATGTACCATTAAGATTATTTATAGTAATGACTTATATTATTTGTTACAGATTGATAGGTGACTTTCTATTACCACCATCAAATTTTCTCCCTCACTCGTACTAAGAATTATGTGCCACTATGAAACATATTGGAATGGAGTATAAAATAATAGATGCTTGTCCTGAAGATCATATTATTTATTATAAAGAACACAAAAATACAATAGAATTTCCTGAATGCCATATGAGCACAAATCAAGATGATTAAGTGATAAAAAAGGTGCCTCACAAGGTTCTTCATCACATCCCCATTATTCCATGTCTGAAATGATTATTTAGGTGCAATAGCTTGGCACAATTTATGGATTACCATACAAGTGGCAGGAGTCAAGATGACATTATTCGAATGCCTATGGATGGTTCATCATTTATGGACATAGAGGAAAAGTGGCCACACTTTAAAGAGGAACCTCAAAATCTCAAGCTTTCTCTGGTAGCAAACGATGTCAATCCGCATGGAGAGATGAGATCTGCTTGCTCAGTGTGGCCTATTTTTGTTATAAACAATAACCTTCCTCCATGGATGAAATAAAGAGGGAGCACATTATGTTGGCAATGATTGTTCTAGGTATCTTATTATTTTATAGTTATCTACATGTAATTATAAGTCTTGGAGTGAAATGACCACAATAATTATTTGATGTTGTTGTTAATTCAACTAGGTAAGTACCAAGTGAAAGATATGAATGTATATATTGCACCTCTTATTGACGAGTTGTTAGTGTTATGGAATGGTTTCACTATGTATGACATCTCTTGACTAATTGGACAAAGAGAATTTTTATTCTATGAAATGCTTGTGTGGACAATTCATGATGCTCTAGGGTTGACACATTTCTATGGTATGTTATGGTGAATTCTAGTTGTACGGGATAATTCAAATTATAAAAATATACATATTTAATCTAATTTTATCGTTATCTTGTAGGTCTTCAAACAAAGGGAAAATTTTCATGTCCAATGTGTGGTCCAAAGATGAAATCTCGTCATTCCAAAAGTTTAAGAAAATAGGTGTTTGATGAGTATAGGCAGTTCCTCCTTAGAAATCATAAGTATCGAAGTGCAAAAAGTCATCTTTTCAATGGGAAAGAAGAGACTACATCAAAGCCCTGGAGAATGACACCTCACCTATGGTAGTTGGAATATAATAGAATTCAAAGTAATATCATTCCATGTAATGGTTGATGTTTGAAAATTATATATTTTGATTGTGTTTTGTTGGCTAATTATGTAGTTGATGATCTTGAAGGTCATGAAGGCATCACCGACCAGCTTCCAAAGGGTCTAAAATGTTATCGCAAAGAATTTAGTAAGCTGCTCTACTATGAGCATCTACAAATTGTGCATTTGTTTGATACTATGCATATTGGAAAGAATGTAATAGAGACGCTATGAAAAATATTAGACTGAAGGCGTGACAAAGAAAAACTTGGCAAAATTTTTAATGACATTCATGATTCCAATCATGCAATGAAAAATATCATTGAATCAAATAGCAATGGAGACCGGATTAATGCAAGTGCTCTTCTTTGGTTATTAACAGAGAAAAAAAGTAATGCCATAAAAGAAGTGATCCGAAAAATTTGATTTCCTACTAGATATGTTGTGGATATAAGCAATCTCATATCAAAGAAAAATGATTTTGGGTCAGGGATGAAAATGCATGATTGGCATACCTTCATCAAGGTAAGTCATATTCTTTTGTATTTACAATATATTTGTGTAATTGCATTCAATTTTCATTGTATGAAATGATCAGTTGACTATTGTTGTAGTATTTGCTACCCCTATCTCTCCCAGAGAACTTCAATAATAATATCAAACAAGTGATATATGATCTTAGAAAATACATGAGGTAAGCAGTGATATTTGTTCAATATATCAAAAAAGTAATATATTGTAAAGTCTCGTATTTATATATTTATGTCTTGAATCCCTTGTAGGTGGTTGTTATCTAAAGAAATCTATAAAGAAGATATAAAATATTGGAAGAAAAGAATTTGTCGATTAATGTGTGAAATGCAAAAGTGTTTACCTCTAGCTTTTTTCAATGCACAAGAACACTACCTCATACACCAAGTTGAGGAGATTGAATTGTGTGGACCTGTACATGCTAGGTCAATGTGGATGGTTGAGAGACACTTGAAATTTTTGAAGGGTTTGGTACGACCAAGAGCATGTCTCGAGGGTTCTATGGTTGAGGGATATATTGTATACCAGATGATGGTGTACGTTACTCAATATGTTTCTAATCTTGCAACAAAGACCCATATAGATTGCATTTGGGATCTTGACTCAATTAAAAAATTTGAAGGGGAGTACTTGGTGGGCAACAATAGATTTAGGAAATTGAAAGGTAATAAATTATGAGATGTTCTTGTAGTAAATTATTTCTTAATCTTCAAAATAAATTTGTTGTAAGTCATCTATTTACTTTTGTACAACTGCTAAAGAGTGGGATGCAATTCATTTGTTTATTGCAAACAATCAAGATTGGATGATGACATGGATTGAATGATGTCAACATGATGGTCATAGATTAACATGAGAACTTATGTCTTCATTGGTTATACAAGCTCATCGCAATGGAGATCTCAAATGTTACGCAAAAGGAAATAGATTTAGCATATGGTTTAAGAGATCACCAGGTACTTATAAATTTGTTAATTAATCAATCATATGTTTTTCAACTCGTGATGCAATAATTTATATATGTTTGACATTATTGCAGGTGAAACACCACAAGGCTATGTTTTGCAATGGTTATAAATTTTGTGTCAAAAAGTTAGATGACACGAAGAGAAATTGTGATTATGGGATAAGTGCAGTGTTCCAGGTGACTAATATTTCATCTAGAAATGACTTAAATCCTTGAGAGTCACAAAATTGATACTATGGTATTTTGGTTGATATACTTGACTGTGACTTCAATTCCTTCAAATTAGTTCTCTTCATTGTGAAATGGTACAGACTATGACTCAATAAACATGATCCTGATAGAACTATTATTGAACATGACAATGGATTTCCAATCATTAATACAAGGTTGTTTGAGCCAGTTGGAGAAGAGCCCTATGTTCTTCCAAGCCAATGTGAGTAGGTATTTTACTCAGAGGTTCCACATAAACTAGGTTGGTCATTTGTTGTTAGACATGATCCAAGAGGAAGATCGATAAAGTATAATGTGATGAAAGAAGATACCGAGGAAGATGAAGAAGTGGAAGATGATGTAGAACCAGATCATGATCAAAAGCTAGTCAAAGAAGAATATGAAGAAGATGATGATGATGATGATGCTATTGATGAGGATGATGCTGCTACTGATGAGGATGATGATGAGGATGAGGATGATGATGATGTTGATGGTGATGACAGCGACGATGAAAATAGTGGTGGTGATGATGTCGTCGACGATGATGATCTTGATGATGAGACGGATGAAGAAGAATATCAATGACATGAATGAAATGTACAATTATGCTAGATGTTTGGCATGTTCTAATGATTGTTTTATATGTACTACTCTTATTCACCTTGTTTTATATGTCCTACTTATATATCTTTTTTCTTTTGTTAAGAGAAATTTCATTCTAAAAGATTATATTTAATCTCTATATGCGTAAACAACCTCACTAGTTAAGACTGTTCTCATTTGTAGTGGGTGTGAATAGAATAAAATCACTTGAAAGACACCAGTATTTAGACATGCACAAATTAGTGACGTGATTAAGAAAATTACCTTTCTTTACAATTGCATGGTTGTCTTTGGTTTGTCATTTTGTTTTGAGTGTCTAGTGATTTAAACCAAAGACTTTGACTTAGCCAAAAAATGTGCAAGTCTACATTAGTATGTTTCTTTTTATTGTAATTATAATTAGTATCAATGAACAAAATAATGACAATGCAATATTTGTGATAATGCAATATTTGTCGAAATAGTGTCGATGACTTCGGTCGATGTGCCTATGTGTCAATGTGGTGTTGGCCTATGCATGTTGAAGATGTCACGCACAACAAGTAATCCTGGGCATCAATTTTGGGTTTGCCCAAATAGGAAAAAGGTCTGGATATGTAATTATATTTTATGTTTAAAAATAATGTGACAACTAATCATTTTATGAAGAACTGATGTAAATTTGGTATTGTCAGGGAAATATTGGATGTCAATACTTTCGGTGGGTCGATCAAACCACATTTACATCTACCCCATCTACATCTATACCTAATGTAGGAAATGAGTGCAACTTGTGCAAGGCCCGAGAGGTAGCTAGTGCCACCAAGATTGCTTCAATGGAGAAAGTAGAAATCATATTTCTGTGATGCCTTCTTTGTTTAGTTTGTGCACTACTTTGTTGGGACCATATGCGTAAATGTGGTTAACAAAGGGCTATTGTAGATACTGAATTTTTTTTGAGAATTTCTAGTAGATACACATAAAGAACATGCACATAAACATGACAAATGAGAAACATAAATGTAGATATCACAATAGTTGACAAACATAAATGTAGGCATCATAATCACAATTTTTTGGAGACACAACATAATTGAATGGTATACCTAGACGATGCAACACAACTATATATCACTCCTCTGGTTCCAATTTTACACTGCAGTAAATAGAATCCATAGATAAAAAATAAATTTAGAGAGAGGAGGAGAGCGAGAATGACCAAAGTAATACATGTCCCTATATTATTTTGATCGTTATCACTCTTTTGTGCTCTCTAAATTTATTCTTTATCTTTGAGTTTTGTTTACGCAGTGTAGACATGGAACTAGAGGAGTAGTTGCATTGCATCATCTGGGTATACCACTCAATTATGTTGTGTTTCCAAAAAATTGTGACCATGATGCCTACATTTATGTTTCTCAGCTGTTGTGTCCTAAGACGCCTTATGACCCTTTACGACCATTTATGATCTCTAAGAATACATCTTAGATATCTTAAAATGTCGTAAAGGGTCATAAGAGGCTCCTAGGAGGGGTCAGATGAGCTTCCACCTTCATGTGGTTGGCCCTGTTAAGTAGAGAATGTTAAACTATTCTTGAAACAAAGAGAAGCTTAATAATTTAAGATCTCAATCCACATACGACAAATATCTATCGATCCATCTCAATGGCTACCAAATCAACAGATCTCTGTCAAGAACCCAGTCACAAATAAACACCATAGACCGCACCACAAACCCACACATCAAATTTAGACCAAAGAAGTCAAGAAGTCACTCGAATCAGATTTGAATGCAATCAGGTTCACATATATTCTATGAACACATTAGGAAGAATGCATCTCTGATCACCACACTAGCTTCTTGTGTTGGAGTAGTCACTGTCACAAGTCTTGATTTGGTAGGATCCATTCCAAATCCAAGTCTCTAGACTTGACTCAATAATCCACGAGCCGCTACCCAATTTATTGCTAAGTTATCTTTGAATTGTGCTCGAGTAGTCACTGTCACAAGTCTTGATTCGGTAGGATCCATTCCAAATCCAAGTTTCTAGACTCAACTCAATAATCCATGAGCGACTACTGAATCTACTACAAAGTTATCTCTGAATGATCCATAACCAAATCACGAGCAGGAATAAGATCTACAGGAACACCATTTTGGATTGATACCAACTCGATCGACAGATATATATATATATATATATATATATAAATTGATTATCATCGTAACTATGACGACTTCAAAATAGAAATAGTTGTCCGTCGCATTAACAACATCGCTGGCAAAAACAACCATTAACGACAGATATCCATCGTAAATGTCCAATGCATGTACAACATAGTCATCGTTACAAACCACAAATGAGGGTTTGCATCATACATTTCTGATGGATATCGATTGCATTAAAAGCATTTTCATCGGTGAACATGTTACAAATGACAACTACCCGTCGAAAGATTCTAACAGGTCATCATCATTTGTTATTTTTTGTGAGGGATAGGCATCTCAATTGTGACGACCACAAATAGGTCTGATGACAAGTTTGGTATGTTGGAACCCTCTTTTTTTGATGGCCACGGTTGTCGTAATTATGACTCCTAACAAAACCGTCAATTTTTTTGACCACAAAACTACGACACCAGGTGGTGTCGGTTAATCGATAGTTTACTGTCTAAATTCAGATGTTTGGCCATTGGAAAAAGGTCTCAAATGTACTAGTGTTCCATGGAAAGGGCTCAACAATCAAATCAAGATTGACATAGAACCTAAGATTAAACAGATGATAACAGAGTATAACGCTCTGAATGAAGTTTTATTTTCACAAGCTGATCTGGGGGTGTACCATTTTGATAAAGCCTTCACATTCTTCCTTAAGGAAAGGGAAAATCCAAATGATAGTCTGGTGCAGGGGTTGGTGGATACCCAGATTACAAAGGAGGTCCTCATCGAGTTCATAATAGGTATGACAAAGAACATGAGACATCTCGGCTGAGACGTTGACCCAAACATACTAATGTTACGAGGCTATTGTCATCTCCATCAAACAAACCATTCAGAATTTACATGCTAGGACCGTCAGGAGGTAGTTATCCAGGTAATAAGCCAGATGTTCGACATGTCCCAACTTATGAAAGGTACAACAATGTGCCCAAGTGAAGGTGAGTCTCCTCCCAGTGAATGAGCCCAGTTCTCTCCGATTGGGGATTTTATACAAGAAGAATGGAGCTCTTCCGATGATGGTTGCCTACCCACATGCGACGAGGTTTGGCGTGAGGCTAGGTCAAAACAAAAGATGAAATGGGTTCCTCTTTCAAGAAGAGAACATCCTTACAATGAGAATTTGTGGACCCTGAGTGCCGAAAACCTATTACCACCTTGAGTCTCTATTGAGCCCCAAGTTAAGACCCCTTTGCTAGAAGTAGTTCTCAAACCCCAAGTTAGAACATCTATCAACAAGAATCATTTAGTCTGGAAACTTTGGTTCGATGGCTCCAAGTGTAAGCTAGGGGTAGGAGCTGGGATCGAATTAATCAACCCTCATGGGGGTTCCTATTATGCTGCCTATCGATTGCAATTCCACTGCACGAAAAATGTTGCCGAGTATGAGGCTCTAGTTCGGGGTCTCCTCTTCGTGCATGAAAAGAAAGTGAAAGCAATAGCTATAGAAGGTGACTCATAATTGATAGTTTGGCAGATCAAGAGCTAGTATTCCTACACTGATAAATCATTGGTCTCATACCACAACCGCATCTAGGATCTAGTCGAAGATTTTGAAGCTTTTAACATTCAGAGCATCCCAAGAAGAAAGAATGTTGTTGCTGATGCTTTAGCAGTATCTGCAAGCTCTTTACAACCGCTAGAGAAGTCCAAATTGAAGAACTTCTTTATGGAACTAGTGGTTCTGCTAGCCATCCTTAATAACATAAAAAACTTCCAAGTATTTCAAGATGACCATCAAATATTGGATTTCATCATGAATGCTGACATTTTTGACAAACAAAGTATTGATGAAGAAGGGGATGAAATAGAGGAATTTGATGATTTAGGAATCTTAAACTTAAAAAAAAATTCCATTCCAAAAGGTATGGTGGATCTAGAGAGGCTTTTTGATAAGGATGAGCATGCTCGGGAGATAGGGAAAATGCCAGTAGCAAGAGGAGATGATTGTGAATTATATAATTTAGGCACATAAATTGAACCCAGGGAAGTCTACATTGGGAAAGTTGACACACCTAAGGAAAAGAAGCAGATGCTCAAGTTAATCAATGAATACAAATACATCATAGCGTGGTGCTATGAAGATTTGAAAACTTATGATCCCAATGTTATTGTCCACAACATTCCTCTGAACCCAGATGCCAAGCCTTTTCACCATAGACAAAGACCTGTGAACCTTGTGATCAAACCAGTGATCCAAAAGGAAGTGCAAAGGTTGCTCGATGACAAGATAATATTTCCCATCGGGAATTCAACATGGGCCGCCAATCTTGTCCCTGTGAGGAAGAAAAATAGAGAGGTTCAGCTCTGTGTAGACTTTAGGAACTTGAACAGGTCCTCTCAAAAGGATAACTACCTATTGTCATCCCTTGATGAAGTATTGCAGGTAGTTAATTGTTCTCAAATGATGTCTTTTCTTGATGGCTACTCAGGGTACAACCAAGTCATGGTAAAGGAAGAGGATTGCCTAAAGACAGACTTCACCACAAAGTGGGGAACATTTGCCTATCATCGCATGCCGTTCGGTCTAATCAACGTAGGAGCCACTTTCCAATGGGCTATGGATGAGGAATTCAAGGGTCTAGTTAACAAATGCATTGTCATCTATATGGACGATCTCATAGTTTTTTCCAGGAATCGTGCAAACCACATTGAGGATTTGTGAAGGGTCTTGAAAATGTGTCAATGTTATGGGATTTCTTTGAACCCTAAGAAGTGTGTTTTTGGGGTGACTCAAGGTAAGCTTCTCGTGCACGTTATCTTTGAGACATGCATTTCAGTTTACCCTGAATGGGTCAAAGCTATCCTCAAATTAGTTCCTCCCAATAGCACAAAAGAGTTGAAATCCTTCTTTGGGAAAATCAACTTTGTGAGGAAGTTCATCAGTGGGTTTGTAGAGATAGTGCGTCCATTAAATGATATGTTGAAGAAAGATGATAAAATTGAATGGAGCACTCAGGCTAAAAAATCCTTCGAAGAAATCAAAATGTCGATTGCTACTACCCTGATTCTGGTTAGCCTCGATTATCTTTTACCATTCAAAGTTTATTCTTTTGCTTCAGAGCACTCATGTGTAGGGATCCTCATGCAGAAAAGGGAAGGAGAAGATGAATGGCCAATTGCTTTCATGAGCTGCCCCTTAAAGAATGCAAAGCTCAAATATCCAAATTTGGATAAGCAATATTTTTCCTTGGTTAAGGCTATTAAGAAATTTAGACACTATATCCTTAGGAGTAAAGTCATCGCTATTGTTCCAGATCCAGTAGTCAAGTCTCTACTGATGCAAAATGAACTTGGAGAATGAAGGGGAAAGTGGATGGCAATATTGCAGGAATTTGACAATGAGATCCAACTAATGAGATTGGTGAGAGGTCAAGGCCTCACCAGGATGATGGCCAAAATGGAACAAGGTTTGGTGTGTCAGGTGTACATCAATGAAGGAATAGTCACTGACATATGGTATCAAGACGTAGTGTACTACTTATCAAGAAAAATTGTTGCTTAGATGGACTGAATGGTTCCCAATGGAGAGCACTAAAGAATAAGAGTATTTTGTACATGTTGAAGAATGGGAAACTCTAAAAACACAATTATGTCGATGGACTGTACCTAAGATGTTTCGATTAGATAGAGGCTGGATAGGTTCTCACATAATTTCATGATAAGTATGGTACTGGGCATGGATTAGCAGAAGCTACAGCTCATCAGATACTTAGATCCGGCTATCACTGGCCAACTTTATTCAAAGATACCCATGAACATGTGCATGCTTGTCATGTTTTTCAGACCAGTACCATCTGAGAGAGACACCCGACGATGCCCCTCTAGCCTATTTATGAGGTATGTCCTTTCGCACAGTGGGGGCTAGACTTCGTGGGAACAGTCAATCTGCTGTCTTCTATAGGGCACCGATACATCTTGAATATGATTGATTACTATACATGCTAGATGGAAGCACAAGTTCTAAAAAACTATACCACTAAGGTGATCACTAATTTCCTATAAGAGTCCATCATTACAAGGTTTGGCATGCCATTCTTCCTAGTATGTGATAACGCTCCTTATTTCTCATGGGTAAATCTCATTCAATGGGCCTTTGAGAACCAAGTAATTCTAAAATTCTCATCCAATTATTACTTGCAAGGGAACGGAGTTGCTGAGTCAACCAAAAAGAACCTAACAATGGTAATCAAGCATCTTTTGGATGACAATCCTAGAGACTGGCACACTCAGTTGAAATATGCTTTATGGATAGATTGTGTGAGAGTCAAGAATGCCTTAGGGACCTCCACCTACCAGTTAGTTTATAGTCTGCAGCCTGTCTTTCCAATGAACGTAAAAATACTAATTCTAAGATTCATGGATCAATACATCGAGGGTGAGGATCGGGTGCAGAGTCATCTCATGAATTTGTTGAACCTTGAAGAGGAATGAACTATGGCCCTAGAACATGTAGTGAAACACCAAGCTATTGTCAAGTGATGGTTTGACAAAAGAGAAACCATAAAAGCCTTTCAAATTTCTGATCTGGTCTTGATGTGGTACAAAGCAAAAGAAAAACTAGGCAACAACACCAAGTTCCAACGTTTGTGGAGAGGCCCGTTCCAGATTGTAGAGATCCTGGGAGAGAATACCTTTCAGATTAGTTCTCTTGATGGAGAGTTAGTCTCATTGCCAGTCAATGGCCAGTTCTTGAAGCATTATTTTGGGTCTTGACTGCCCCCTTGTATATTACTGTATATTCTTGTACTTTATCATCTTTTCTTTATTTTCTGTCAGTCTTGTCATCTGGGTCTTTTTCTTTCAGTCTTGGTTTGCAGGAGGTGAGTGCTTTCAGTTTTAGTGGTCCATTCCAGGTAGTCCAAGCACTAGATAAAGGGTTTCGCATTGTCAAAATCTTTGAGATAGTTCTATTTTGCAGTGGGTTAGAGACAGTGATTGGAGGTTAGGTACTTTCTTTTTAGAATTCTCGAAGGAGTTTATCAGAATCAACTATCCTCAACACTAAAGCACATTTAAAGGAGACCCCGTGCTATGATCTTCTCAAGGTAGGACTCTGATCAGGGCCAGGAAATGCCCATGGTCACAAAGGAAGCTTGAAAGTTAGAACCCTTTCCTAGTTGAGATACAAACTAAAAGAAAAGAGCAAGAAAATAAAAAGGAGAAATGCATGAAGATGAGATAAACAAAGGAATGCTCAAAATTAGGGCAACATAGTCTAAGCGCAACCTTGGTTTTCAAAGAAAAAGCAAAAAAAGAAGAAGAATAGAATAAGAGCAACAAACAATATTTGACAAAGCTACAAGGAGCATCGATGCAGTCCACATTGAACAAAATTTGTTGATAACAAGATGCTTTTGAAAAGAATTAGTTTAAAATTAAAGCAAATCGAGTCTAAGAGCCCTCCTAAAGTCTAAGAACTTTTATCAAAGCTCATCTACAATTGGGAAAGGGTAACTTTAGAAACCTCTATTGGGGCTATCAATGCCTACTTGGCAATAGAGCAAGGTTAAATTGACTTATGGTTGACTTTCGATTAGTGGGCACTGATCTGACAATGACAGGATGATCATCAACGAGAGCTTACAACAAAGGGTTTCCAGGGAAATTTGAACTCACATGCTCACACACTGGATGCAGACATTATGGTTTTTCCATCTTGATAATGATAAGAAATATGTTTGATTCAAAGGTTTTTGTACTTAGCTCGTAGTAGGATAGGACTGTCTCCTAGTGGACTGACTCTGGGAAGCCTGGGTTGTTTCCCTTTCTTTGTCTAGGCTATTTGTTGTGGTCCCACAACCACACTCCCCTTTTCTGGCCTTTTGGCCTTAGGTGCCCCCCTTCCACTTTCTTCTTGTGTTTGCTTCGTCCTTGGTTGTTTTTTGTCAGTTTTTGGCCATTTTAGCCTTGTCGCCCTTTCACACTTTTGGATGTTCGAAAGTACGAAGAGGCTGGAGGAGCAAAAGGAAAAGTGCCATTTAGTTTTTGGCCCCCTTGGCACCAACACCTTTTTCGGACTTGTCAGAGGTTCAAGATTTCAGAGGTCCGACCCCTGCGTGGGAGTCGACCTTTCAGAGTTTCAGCCTTTTCAGCAGTTCGACACCCCCGAAAGGCCAAAAGGCCAAAAGCTTTAGAATTAGTCTCTTTAATGCAAGCTTTAGTTTAGATTTACTTTCAAGTGTTAGTTGCAGCTAAACCCTAGCTATGAAAATAAGAGCCCAACTTTATAAATTGTAATAGAATGATGTAAAGAGGGTCGACTTGATCATTAATGCAATAGATACAATTGGTGGTTCATTCATGGTGTGATTTATTTTCTATCTATGTGAAATTGATGAATGTGTGAATTGCTCATTCTTTTATTTCAAAGAGCCAATTGGTTGTTTAATGATTTTAAGTCCGTGATCTTTTAGTTTAGTGTTTGCTGGTATTGCATTGTTGTGTTGTGACGAATTTATGAGAAGATTATTCTTTGGTGTTTAAAGATTAACTTGTCTCACGTGTGTGCACATTTGGAGTGGCTTCATGATTTGATGAGTTTTGGCTTATCTTACATCTACATTTGTTCGATTCCAGTGATGATTGCATCCATTTAGCTGAAGATTGTGACATGATCTGATCTCTATTTTGTAGGTTTTTTCATATTCTTGGTTATTTAATTTGCATGGTGGTGTGATGCTAGCATATGTCTATTAGATTTATATTCAGAAAATTCATTCATATTTCTTGTTACCCTACATCTTCTAACCCTCCTGGCAGATTATTTTCGGTAGATAAATTAAATCAGCATTGCTTTCATTTCTAAATCTGAAAATTGAATAAAAAAATAGGAGATATTGTGGAATTTTAAAGTTTGTTTTGCAGTACCCTCAAGAGAAGAACCAGTAAAGGCCTCCTTGTTGACAAATCCATACTTGTCTTCCATTGAGTTATCCAAGCGGTTGAGACCCAGCTAGAAGGAGCTTTGAAATTGATCCCATCAGTCTTCCAAGAGGGGAATTCACTCTTGTAAATTCCTAGCTGTTGTCTTCGTGTAAAAATGACGCTCAACAGTAACTTTATTCAGACACTTGTAAGCTTTAATTTTAGTAGAATATCCAAGAAATATCCCTTCATCACCTTTAGAGTCAAACTTTCCATTTCTATCATCTGCTAGAATAAAATATTTTCTACCAAAAATTCTGTAGTAACTTACAGTCGATTTGTGACCAAACCATAACTCGTAGGGTGTTTTATTTGTGTCCTTCTTCAATTGTACTTAGTTCAGAACATAAATAGTTGTGCTAACTACCTCTCTCTAATATGTCTAGGCAACATTCTTTTCTATCATCAGTGTCCTTGCACAATCAACAATTGATATATTCCTCCTTTCAGCAATCCCATTTTGTTGAGGTGCTCTTGGTGTAGAAACCTATCTTTTTATACCATGCTCATTACAATAGTTAGTGAATTCATTAGAAATAAACTCACCACCTCTGTCAAATCTCAAGCATTTCAGTTCTTTCCCAGTTTCTTTCTCTACTTTTGCTTTGTACCATTTAAACATTTTAAATGCCTCATATTTCTCCTTTAAAAACATTGCAGTCATTAATCTAGTGTAATCATCAACAAATAGAATGAAATATCTATCTCCATAGTAACTCTGAGTTCTCATGGGACCACATAGGTTGGTGTAAACTAACTCCAATATTCCCTTTGTTGAATAATCTTTACTTTTGAAACTAGATTTTGTCATTTTACCTTTCTGACATTCATGACACATAACATGATCAGGCTTTGTTAGGCTAGGTAGACCTCTAACCTTTTTCTTTCTATTGATCTTAATCATGTTATCAAAGTTTACATGACATAACCTTTTATTCCATAACCATGCATCCTCATTTTTCATCATTAAACATGAAGACTCAACATTGTCAAGATAAAAAAAGTTACCTTTGGATTGTGCTCCTGTTCCAACAAGTTTTCCTCCATCAAATATCTTTACCTTCTTGCTCTCAAAAGCTACTCAGTGACCTGAATTGTTAAGCTATGCCACACTTAGCAAATTGTAATTTAGTCCTACCCAATAATCATTATCACATTTGATTTTATCATTTATCAATAAAGATCCTTTTCCTCTAACCATACAAGTTGTATCATTACCCATTTTTACAGATCCTCCATTATATTGCTCAAGATCATCAAATTTTTCTTCATCACCAGTCATGTGATGTGTACAACCACTATTAATGATCCATGTATCATTTTTATCAACTTTAGAAATGAGTGTTTCCTCTACATACCTTTCTTCTTCCTCAGAATCATCCTTCATCGCAACAAATACTACTTCAACATCATCATATGTATCAGTATCAGTATCATTCTCTTCAACAATGTAACATACCTTTTTTCCCTTATCATTGTTGTCTTGGTTATCTTTGTTGTAGTGTCGGTAACTTCTATTGTTTCTCCTTCCATAGCTTCCTTCACTAGATCGATCTTTGTTTCTATCATCTTCTTTCCTATTTGGGCATCTAGCAGAAATATGGCCAACTTCTTTGTAGTTAAAACATGCTAAAGGTAATTTACCCTTATATCTACCTTTACCTTTAGGCAATCTTCAGGCCATAAGAGCTTCAAGTTCAACAAGCTCATCATTAGTATTACTATCATTATCATCATGTCTATTGCTAGACTTAGCAATCTTTAGAGAAAACATAAAAGAAGATTCAACAGACGGTACAACACTATTATCAAAGTTGTTCAGTTCAAAAGTTGTTAGCTTACCAATCAAATTATCAAGAGTAAGAGTACTGCCAAGTATAGACCTCATTTCATGTATTATATATATTCTAATTGCATATGCCTGTAATAAGGTTCATAGAATTTTGCTTACCACTGTATCTTCTTCAATGACACCACCAGGTCCTCGAATAACATTAACTACCTCCTTTATTCAGTTTGTATACTACATAATGTTCTCTCCTTCTTTCATTTTCATATCATCAAATCTCCCTCTTAAACTTTCAGCTTTGGCTCTTTTCACATTTTCATCTCCACCATAAAATTGAGCAAGTTTATCCCACATTTCCTTTGAAGTGAGGCAATCCTTGACATCTTCAAATTCGA
This sequence comes from Chamaecyparis obtusa, assembly GCA_027943335.1. Taxonomy (NCBI): domain Eukaryota; kingdom Viridiplantae; phylum Streptophyta; class Pinopsida; order Cupressales; family Cupressaceae; genus Chamaecyparis; species Chamaecyparis obtusa. The sequence goes on from BSBK01012357.1 coordinate 27,303, forward strand.
CATCAGATAGAGTAGCAACAATCTTCATCATAGTAATATTATGCTCATGTCTATCTCTTAATTGATCAAGAGTCAAAGGTCCTATAGGCAGTGCTACGTAGCCATTCTCCAATAGGGCGAGGGTATAATTCCCAATTCTAGATATATGAAGTTTCATTAAGCTTTTCCATATTGTAAAGTTGTCCTTGTTAAGCTTTGGCACTTCCCTCTTATACATTTTGTGATCTTTATACTGAAGTCCTTAAAACTCTGTTCCAAGCAACCAATGCTCTGATACCAATTGTCAGAATAATTGAGAGGGGGGGTGAATTAGTTAGATCATTTATCCAATAGTCCCAAATACAAAATGTATATCTTTAAACAAATGCAACAAACTTCTGCAGCTCAGTAACATAAAACACTAAACCGTCTATGCCTTTACTGATTACTAGTTAATTACTCATAGTGATTACTGACCAAATCAAATATGTAATATGTAAAGTATGATAACCAAAAAATCATCACAAAAACACATAACACAAAGATTTAATGTAGAAACCCTGTAAAGGGAAAAACCAACTGGGACCAATAACCCAAAATATTGTTCACTCTTCTGAAGTGAGCTCGGTGAAGAGCCAACCCTATTAAAGGTTACAAAACACATTGTAAGGTGTGACCTTGTTAGAGGATTTAAGACTAACAGTTATCGTCCAACCATCATTCACTATGGGGTTGGCAGGAGAACAATGTACATTCTATGAATGACATAGGGCATAAAAAAGATGGTTACATCCACTTGGTTTAGAGATCTTTTTGTTACAATGGTTAAACTGAAACAATAGGTGATCTAATTACAATACAACTTGATTTTGCAGATGTTCAGATCTATTCTAGCCCATACAATTCCTCTAATCAATATTTCAATTCAGTTCTTCAATCATTCAATAACTTACTATCCCTCGGTAATAGCTCTCTAACGCTCGGTAATCTCTGCAATTCGGTTCTCCTTCAACCAATCTGATCAGGAATAGTTTGGTAATCTCTGTAGTTCAGTTCCTTCTTCTAGCATAGTTTCAATCAATGAAACCAATGTCTCTTATATGGAGAAGTAAACCATTTTCTTTTCATCCATCAAATTTTTCCACTTAATCTCCTTCATTTATTTTTTCGCTTAAACCTTCTCGTCAGATGTGTCACTAACATGTTTCATTTCCATCCTTTAGAGATTCTTCAAATTTTGTTAGTCATGGATCTCATAACAAACTTTATCTTCAACCTTGAAATCATACACATTCCAGCTCATCAATTTCTGTCGGCTAAACTAAACATTTAGTTCCTTCATCCATGCTCGGTTAACAAAGAAATGCGTCAATAAAAACAAGCTCAGTTGATATTGTCACTCGGTATACACTATACTAGCTCGGTGTATACTGAAGTGCTTCATTTACCTACCACACTGCTTTGTACATTTTTTCACTCTTCTTCATCATAGATGAATGCAACATTAGCAAGTCAATAACATAAGGTCATAGACTCATCAATAAGTTACCCAAAGTATTCCTTATCCTCATCTATCATATCCATCTTCCTCATGTAGATATATTAGTTCTTCATCTCTTTCTCCCTTCTATAGATGTTTAGATATTTCTAACTTACAAGATAAGTACCGTCAAAACTAGTTGACATCAATGACAACATATTACTGATTTAATCATCTTACATATCTATACAGTAACTCAATGATCTCTAATCACTAATCTTCAAGTCATTCAAATATTCAATCAGTTGTAGTTCATCAGATTTCACTATTGTGAAAAGTGATTTTGATATTCTTCCCTAATGGACAACCTATGCAAGTCCCTACATGTTCATTTTTTAGTTTTGGTATACTAGTGACCATCTTCTCTAAACTGGGTAAACCATGAAAGTGGTAATTCCCTAGTCTTCTATGCAAAATTTTATTCTCATTTGTTGATTCATGGATTAGGGCTTGAGAAGAAGTGCATGGTTTATAAAGACATCCTTGTCTTATACCAATACTATGAGCATTTTTAATTATAGAGTTCTTAGGCCAGGCTAATGCTTTTCCTTCCATAAATGTGATCTTATAACCCTTGTCTTCAAGATTCAAGATAGAAACTAGGTTTCTTTTGATCTCAAGTACAAATAGTATTCTTGTGAGCTGGAGTGAGACACTAGATTTGAGTTGAATTGTACAAGACCCAATTCCTTTTACTGGATAGTCTGTATTATCTCTAATACTTAGTTCCTCATTAGAAGTTTCCTCAAAGGATTCTAGGTGATCTCAGAATCCTGTCATGTGTCCGGAGGCCCCATTGTCTATCACCTAGGTGTTCTTGCAATTTGTGACTTGACTAGATAACACAGAGTAAAATACAAGTTTCTCTAAATTTGTATCCATAGTTTTAACATCATAGAAAGAGGCTTGATATTTTTTTCTATCAGGGCACTTAATTGCAAGATGACTATATTTGTCACATCTAAAGCATTGAACTTTAGATAGATCTCTTTTTTTTTTGGATGAGTGTTTCCCGTTACTATTTTTACCTCTTTTCCTTTTATTAAACATCTTTCCTCTTGTGTGAGTTTGAGTATGTAGGATTTGAATTTCCTATTTTGGATCATTTGTACCGATCCCTTTGGATATAAAACTGGAATCTTCTTGAATGAAGTCTATTTTTAGCCTTTCAAATTTGGGGAGTTTAGGTCGAGCACTGATGCCTTAAATAAATGATTCCCAAGAAATAGGTAGTCCATTTAGGGCTATAATTGATAATTCCTTAATATCATAATCATGACCAATTTCAGAGAGTTGATTTCTCAAATCAGTTATCCTCATAAAATATGAAGTAATAGTCTCTCCTTGGTTCATCTTCATTTGATTGAGTTGATTTTTGAGATTAAGAACTCTACTATAGCTGTTTATCTAGAACATTTCTTCAAGAGCTTTGAATATGGTATATGTTGAATCTAGTCTGATAATTATAGGCACTAGATGATCCTTCACTCCATCTACTAGCAATTTCATTGCTTTTGTATTATTATTTTCCCATTGAAACTTTTCATGTTTCTCATTTTGTTCGGGTTCATTTTCTTTCACCACTGTGATTAATTCATTCTCTTTCAATGTTAGTAACATTCAAAATTTCCAAGCTACAAAATTTGAGGCACCTTCAAGTCTATCCTCAAGTCTAACTGTGTTCATCATTTTGATGGGTCTAATTTATCACCAAGTATTTATATTGTTTTAGTATATAAATATGTTCATATAAGAATCTGATCTGGATTTTTTTATTACAAACTTGGCTCTGATACCATGTTAAGATTCCTATTTAGATGTGATTGATATTTTAATTATATTTTAAATCAAATTGTGAACCTGATATTTATATATTATACTGAATATATAAATCTGCACTTGGAAGAACACTACCATTTATTTCTGTGTTTTCCAAATATATCTATTTCTTTGAACATAAATATTCAATTATGAGAGCATGTCTCATGTTGAGACATGTCTACATCTTTTATGTTTCGTGGGAGATATGGTTTCATAATACATTGGCGACACTGTTTAATACAAGAGATTTGTGCAGTTAATAAATCTTGTTACGATAAGTAATATGTATTGTATCACATGTGTTCAAGTACGTATTACATATCATAACACATCTTTGTTATGATATGTAATACATATCGTAACACATCTGTGTTATGATACGTAATACATATTGTAACACAATTGTATTATGGTATGTATTATGTATCGTAACACATGTGTTACAATACATTTAACACCAGATGCACAATAAGTATCACAATCTCCAAATATGTTTGTATTCATCAGTCGATAGCTCAATCAATATTTTATGTATTATTATCATTAATATATGTATGTATGTGTATATATGTATATATAATAAATAAATTTAATCATTTTCTAGAGATGATTCTTAATTGATTAATTTACTAACCAACGCTATATCATTAACAAATTCTAATTTCAATTTCTTATCTTTGATATTGTAATTGAAGCTAATCCCATATTTAAAGGGTTTTAAGTTATCTTATACTTGTCAAATGTAGAAGTGATGCTAAATCAATATTGATAATAACTGATTATTATTTCTCATGTCTGAACCTGATTTTATGGTGCTCAATTTCCAAGAGGCAAAACACTAATTGATTTTTGTATCCCTCTTTGGAGATCAGATCTGCAATATGTAGTCAAGGAAGAGGCATGTTGCATGAGCAGACATGTCTCCACAAAGTGGAGGCATGTCCATTCATGGGATGCCTATTTAAATGTGCCTTTCATTTCAGTTTAGATACCCAATCACTAATTAGGGCTTATGCATGACTTAACAAACACCAACATTTATCAAGTATGATATGATGTAATAATATTGCACCAACAAATATCCGATCTGAATCACAAATAATCAATGATCGATTGGGATTATGTATGGAACATGAAATAAAAATAATCAACAAGAAATAATCTATGAATGCAGATTGATATTATGCTTGGCACTTATGATGTTTTGATCAGGTGCAAGAATGATAATCAGTTAGATCAAATGGTGATATAATTATGAACAATTAAATATATATATATATATATATATATATATATATATATATATATATATATATATATATATATATATATATATATATATATATATATATATATATATATATATATATATATATATATATATATATATATATATATATATATATATATATATATATATATATATATATATATATATATATATATATATATATATATATATATATATATCATAGAATTGGTTATCATTCCTACATCTAACCAAAGCTATCATTTGTTCAACACTCCCTCTTAGATAAGGAGGATAAGGTATTAACCAAGTATAGACCACAACAATATACTCATCTATTGTGAGAAGAGATATAACCTCACTCATGATATCAAAAGATATGATATGTTCAAGAATATCAAGTCACATGACATTCTTCAAGAAATATAAAATTATGGTATGTGCATTGACATCAAGTCTCATGATGTCTTACCATAACAACTCATGGCATGTCCACAAATATATTATCCACCATGATTATCTCATAAGGATCATAATGATCTTCAACTGATATCAAGTCTCATGATATCTATCAGAATGTCCAAGAGATACTATCATAACATGTCAACAGATTTCAAGTCACATGATATCCATTGTGATAGTAAGACTAATCATTATAAAGTCATCACCTTACAATGTCAAATACAAGTGTTCATTATCTTAAAGATCATCACCTTTCAATAATGTACACAAAGGGGGCCATAAAGTCATGGAGTCACAAACATGACAAAAAGATTTTAAACATTAAACATCTTTTAAATATTAGTACAAAAAAAAAATTGAGATTCAATCTCAATAATGACTTATATTTTCAACCATACCAAGTTTCTTCCTAAAGTGTTCAATTTTTACTCTGGGGAGAGGCTTGGTGAGAATGTCTATTGTTTGATTGCTTGTACTAATGTACTCCAACTGAATCCCAATCCTTTCTACCATGTCTATCACATAGTGATAAGGAATCTTAATGTGTTTTGATGTATCATGGAACACTGGATTCACTGAAAGCTTAATACAACTCTGAATATCAGAGTGGATAATAGTAGGATTCAGGGGCTCACCAAATAAACCCACAAGAAATTTCTAGAGCCATACCACTTCTCTTGCTCCCATAGATGCCACAATGTATTTGACTTTTGTTGAGTTTTGTGCCACTAAAGACTATTTTTTGTTGATCCGTGAGATCATAGTTGATCCTAAACTGAAGCAAGATCTTGTTGTGCTTTTCTGATCAGTTACACTTCCATCCCAATATGAATTTGAGTATCCATGTAGATCTAGGTCTATACTTTTGTATTTAAGACCATATCCAATAGTACCTTGAAGGTATCTCAATATATGTTTTGCAGCAATAAGATGTATCTTCTTTGGTTCAGACATAAACTATCTTAGCGCATTTACTGCATAACATATATCTGATCTTGTGTTAACCAAGTACATTAATGATCCAATTATTTGTCTATAGAGAGTGGGATATGAAAATTTTGATTTTGTTGCTTCTTCCTCCAATTTGTGTAAATTGGTTTCCATAGGTGTAGACATGGGTCTACAGTCAGAATATCAATAGTATACTTTCCTTGATTGACAGTGATACCTTTTGATTTCTGCTAGACTTCTAGCCCAAGGAAGTAAAGTAAAATGCCAAAGTCCCTCATGTCAAACTCTGAGGCTAGGTCCTTTTTACATTAAGTGATAAGGTGATCTTCTCTTGTGATTAGCAGTTCTTCAACATATAATATAAGTATTAACATATTACCATTAATTACCTTAAAATAGAGGTTTGGATCTGCATCATTCTTGGAAAACCCTAGTCCTCACAAGATACTAATCAATCCTCTCATACCAAGCTCTGGGGCCTATTTAAGTCCATATAGGGCTTTCTTCAATTTTCATACATGTGAAACTTCATTATGTATCACAAAGCCTTTAGATTTCTCTAAATAGACTTCTTCAATGGTCCCATTGAAGAATGCAGTTTTCACATCCATTTGATGGATCTTCCAACCTTTATCTACTATAATAAATAAATAAATTCCCTAAGAGAGGTGTCCTGGGAAACAGGTGCAAAAGTCTTCATAATCAATACCCTCCTTTTGTGAGAAACCTCTGTCAAAAAAATAAGCTTTGTGTTTCTCTATATTTTTTGTCTACAACATGTTTGATAATGAAGAGCCATTAGGAAGAGACAATAGATATCCGTTTTGGTCTTGGTACTATATCCCACACATCATTTTTCACAATGGGCTGATACTCTTCTATCATAGCATATTTCCATACTTGATGTTGGAGAGCTTCTGTAACACTAGTTGGTTCTGAAATAATGATCTCACTCATCAAGGAAACATAGCTAGAGAATTTGTGGGGTCTCTTACTTTCTCTAAAAGATCCTTTGGGTGTTGCATAATTCTCAACTTCCTCAATCATCTTTCTGGCCCCAAAGTGGTCTCCATTTGTTGCTGTTGGGTTCCTCTACTGGAGAAGGCTGATTTTCATTTATGGCTTCTTCAAGAGACTCCCTATGAATCTCAGGGGAAGGATCCTCCTCCATGTCTTTAGGAGAAGCTTGAATTTCTGTCTCATGAGAACTCTTGGATCTTTTGAAAGCAATGTCTTACTCAAAGATGACATCTCTACTAAGTTCAATTTGTTTCATTCTAGGTATGTATATTCTGTAGGCTTTCAATTTTTCACTGTAGTCCACAAATCTCCGTTTCTTGCCAGTAGGTTCTAACTTAGACCTCTTTTCTTTAGGCACATGAATGTAGACAGGGAAGCCAAAAATCCTTAAGTGACTTATATTAGGTTTTACACTAGTGAATTCTTCTTTGAGAGTTTTGTTATCTAGATGTGATTGGGGACATCTATTTTGAATGTAGACAGTTATCCTAGAGGTGTTTGCCCAAAATAAAGTTTCTATGTTTTGGTCATACAACATTTCTCTAGCAACTTCTACAATAGTTCTATTCTTTCTCTCAACAACACCATTATGTTGAGGATTGTAAGGTAAAGTAAACTCCCTCTTAATCCTAGCATTTACACAAAATTCCTTATAAAATTCTGAGGTCAATTCCTTACCATTATTTGTTCTCAGTAATTTGATTTTCTTCCTAGTCAAATTTTTTGTAAGAGATTTGAACTCCTTAAACCTTTTAAAGATTTCCTCCAGCTCTTTACACTTAAGAAAATATATCCAAGTCTTTCTAGAAAAATCATCTACAAAGATTACATAATATAAGAATCCTCCCATGGAGGGTACGAACATAGGTCCACATATGTCATAGTGAACTAATTCTAATACATTTTTAGTTTTACTAGAGCTGTTTAGGAAAGTCCCCTTTGTATTCTTCCCTAGGGCACACCCTTTGCATGCTCCCTCATGGTTTTGTTTTAATTTGGGCAAGCCTATCACCATTTTTTCTACAGAAGGTAGGGTATGAAAAAGAATATGTCCTAGTCTTCAGTGCCAAATTTTAATTGAGTAAAAAGGTCTCATGAATAAGGACTTGATTTATGTCTATGAAAAGTTTGTAAAGACATCCTTGTCTTATTCCTATTATTTTTTCTTTCTTTATAGTGGAGTTCTTTGGCCATGCGAGAAATTTTCCATCCATAAAGGTAACCCTATATCCTTTGTCTTCAAGGGCACAAATGGATACTAGGTTCATTTTTATTCCTGGTACAAATAATACTCTAGTGAGTTGAAGAGAGATGTACGACCTCAAATTTATAGTACAAGTTCCAATCCCCTTTACTAGATAAGCTTAATCATCCCCAATAGTTACTTATTAATCAGTGTCCTCTATGATAGTATCTAAGTGTTCTTTGAATCTTGTTATGTGTCTTGATGTTCCACTATCAATCACCCAGGTATTGAGTTTGTTTGATACTTGGCTTGATAATGGTGAGTAGAAGTAAAATTTCTCATAATCATGTTCTATATTAGCCTTTCCAACTTTAGCAAAAGATGCTTGTTGTTTTGTTCTATTAGGGCACTTGATTTCATAGTGTCTCTACTAATCACATCTGAAATATTATATTTGGGAAATATCTTTCTTCTTTTTGGATGATCCCTTTCCATAAGTATTATTCTTTCTTTTGAAATTTTTCTTCTTACCTTTCTTATGAGAATTTTTGTTTAATACAAGGATATCCCTATCTATGGGTTTTTGATTGTTTCCTTTGGTCATCAGTCTAGATTCTTCTTGTAAGAAATCTATTCTCAACCTATCAAATTTAGGGAGTTTTGACCTTGCACTTATTCCTTGAATAAATGACTCCCATGAAGTTGGTAGGCCACCTAGAGCTATTAATGTTAACTCTTTGCTATCAATTTGATTTCCATCTGTTGAGAGTTGATCTCTTAGCTCGGTGATTCTCATGAAATATGCAGTGATGGAATCTCCCTTGTTCATTTGTATATGATTAAGTTGCCTCTTCAGAGCAAGGATTCTACTGGTGTTGTTTATTTCAAATTTGCTTTCAAGAGATTTAAACATTAGGTGTACAATATCTTGTTTTGATAAGATAGGTACTATATCATCCCTAACTACATCTACTATAAGTTTCATAGCCTTTTTGTTGTTCTCAATGCATTGGGTTTTCTCAGGATCATTCTTTGCTTCTGATTTTTCTTCTTTCACAAATGAGTCTAAATTTTGTTCTTTCAATATCATCACGATTCTAAATTTTCATGATGTAAAATTTGTTGCATCTTCAAGACGATCATCAAATCTGATTACACTCGACATTATGAAGAATGGAATGTGATACCAATTTCAAGACAGGTAATATTTGAGTTTTGAGTAATCTGAACTCTCAAATTTAATTGGATCTTCCTTAGCAAAGCTCTGATACCATGATAAAGAAGATTAAATTTATTTTCAGATTTGAACTATTTGATCCTTTTAAAATTATCAGAACATAGTTCTTAATAATCTCTATAACTTATCTACAGGTTGTAATTAGAATATGAATAACCTTTCTCTTGTCAAATGTAGAAGTGATGCTAAATCAATAAATTGATAAACACTGATTATTATTTCTCAAGTTTGAACCTGATTTTATGGTGCTCGATTTCCAAGAGGTAAAACACTAATTGATTTATGTATCCCTCCTTGGAGATCGAATCTGCAATATGTATTCAATGAAGAGGCATGTTCCATGAGAAAACATGTCTCCACAAAGTGGAGGCATGTCCATTCATGGAATGCCTATTCGAATGTACCTTGTTGGTATACAGATTTTCCTTCTTACTAAAACTATAACAATTTGCAAATACTCTGGCCCAAGATGAAGGAAAAACTGATACAATAGTTGAGTTAGTCACTTGCGACTAAACTCTCTACGATCAAAGGAGCAACTTCCTTATATAAAGATCAATCTTGACAATTGATTTATTTGAAAAGAATGAAAGCAGTAAAAATAATGTATACTTTTAACTTGAAAGTACAAAAGGATTTTTCAAAACTCATATGAAATAACTACTAAAAGATTTATGCTCTGAGAGAAAATCCACACTTATCCAAGCCAACTGACTAAGACTGTAAAGAAATTTCCTAGAAAGATCGATTCAACATATACTGAAATAAAATTGAAAAATGGATGTATGATTTTGAAACACATACACAAATTGTAGCAACATGAAATCAATTCCAACCAAAATCAACATACATGTATTAACCAGACACACTGATCTGAGAAAGATACTGCTATTTGTTATATATATCAACAGATAGTATATCATGAGTTTCAAATCAAAACATCAACCATTCCATGAAAGTATTTGCAGTAAACATTAAACTATAAGTTCTGCTACCAGAGAATTGACCCTTGCGAGGTCTTTCAAAAGTTAACTTATAGCCATGCAGGGCATAATCAGTTTCATAACTAAAGTCTATTCTTGGAAAAGAAAGTAACACCCTATAACTACTTGGAACCATCCTTTCAAAGACTAATCAAATAGATTAGCTTTTCCTGGCTTCAGCACTAATGGTGGCCTCAACTACTTTGCGCTCATCTGAACACTCCTTGAAAGCCACCTTGAATCTCTCCAACATCTCCTTGTTTGGCGAAAAAAGAAGATCCAACCTTTGTTCCCATATATCTTTGCAATTTTGTAACTACTCCAGCTTTGTATTCAGCGTCTTCACTGAGCATTATCAGTGATTACACCCTGGCAATGACTAAGCAGTCTCATGCCACCATTTCTTTGGCATCCTTTAACCCTTGTGATTTTTTGGTGAAGGATTATTTCATCTTGGTTGCATCAATTCCTATTTTTTCTTCACCTTTGGATAGATTGTAGACATAGTTTACATGATTGCTAACAACTTCCTCAATGCAGGCTACTATCTTTACAATCTGCTCTGATTCTTCAATACCTTGATCAATTAGAGTACATCGCCATTCCTCATTAACCTTTTCTATAAATAGGAGATTGGTATCAGCACTGGGGATTACCTTCTCAAACAAGAACTTTTCTATGTCGTAGTTGAAGGCTTCATCCATATTAGCTATTGCTATCTCCAGACTATCTCTCTTGCCTTCCCAAAGCTTGAATTTAGCCTCTAAGGTAGATACTAGATCGGAAGACTGATTAGTTGAATTCTCATAGGATTGAGCGAAGCGATTGACCATCTCTCCAACTTCCCCCATCCAATTATAGAACACCTTAGAGAGAGATCTCTCTTTATGTACCTGATCAAGGAAATTTTGATTGTCTAGAGACCTAACATCCAGACTTAAGGGTACCATCACCAAAGGTTGAGGAATAGGATTCTACAATTTCTGAATGTACTTTTCCATTTCACATAAAGCTTTCTTACGCTTAGCTTTATCTTCAACATCCTTCAGTACTCTATGATTGATTTTCTTATTTGCTGAATTCAAAATCTTCAAATCAGTAGCTCTGAAGGACACTCCTAAGTCCACTTTTTCCATAGTGAAGTCTTTCTCGATGACTTCAGTGTTGGTCTTGTTGGAGCTAGGCTTGAAAATATCTGCGACCCAATGACCAGTAGTCGGGTCTACATCTACCATAGACTCTGTCTTTGGCTTCTTTTTTCTAGGAGACTTTCCAAGGTATTTACTGATGAGGTCACCAATAGGAACTAAGGTAGACACAATATTCCTCTTCTTATTCACAGTTAGATCCATCCAATTCTGAGAACTAGGAGTTGCATGCTATAGGGAAACAATGGTACTTGGATTGCTCAGGGTAACTGGCTCTTGCTCACCAGTGCTTCCATCACCTCCAGCTGATACTGAATCCATAGTTGACACTTTACTTCTTTTCAAACTTTTAAACTACTTTATACTGGGCTCCTCGGTGTCAGAATCTAGAACAATGCGAAAAGGAGGGTTCACCTTCTCACTTCTTTTTCTTCTCTACCTAGTAAATCTCACTATATCATCAGAAACCAACTCTGACTCTTTTGGGAAGTTCTGGGGAATCTAAAATACCTACAGGAAGCAATGGTTCAATCTTATTAGTTAGAACATGAGAGGATTCAATTTTTGGAGTCCTTGGACTCCTTTTGGGTTTCAACACAGGGGCTTCCGAAACTTTCTTCTTTTGAGCTTTGAGCCACTGCTCTATTTTTTGGAAGACCTCTTTAGTTAGAGACTTCACATTTTCTTCTTCCTCTTCCAGCCAATCAACCCTTCTGATTACCATTTTAGTGCCTGATGTTGTATTCTCTGATTCTAATGTATTGTTAACTTCATCTTTAATATTTTTGATACTGAAAGGAAGCTTTAAAGCAGTGATTTGTTTGAGAGAAAACTTGGAACACAATCTTTTAGTTACCTCAACCTCATCTATGAAATCATCCCAAAAGTCTTCCAATGCTGGTTGATGAAGAAACATAGCATCTACTCTGAAATCACCCTCAACAAAACCTTTACTATCAAAGTAGTTTCTTGCCTGATATGGCTAGATGTTCATTTCTTTTAATTCATTAATAAAAAAGGTGAAGTCATGCATCAACTGAAATTTATAGTGTCCTAGCTCAAGTGGAAAGAAAGCACTTATACCTCTTATGACCTTGTATTTCTTCTCAACCATCAGCAGCTGCCTCCCTACTTCAAGAAGAATGCACTTGTCTGGACAATACTTGGGAAGTTTTAGGCGAGCATCACTGAAACCTCCTACTCTTAAATAAGTAAAAGTAGGGAACTGAATATAAAAACTACCATAAATTTTCACAAATTCCATATCCTCTTCTAATAGTCTGCAATTAGGTTTTCCCCTTAATTCAAAGACCAACTTGGACAAAAAGGTATCATGCACTTTCTTAAAACCCATGGGGTATTTTCCTTTTTGTAACAGAGGGTGATATTCAAAGATGGGCATACTGCTATTCCATTCTTCATGAGGTAAACCATCCTAGATTCTACAAATGGCAAGAATATAAAAGAGGTATGAGGACATATAAAAACTAGAAATTAAAGCTGGTTGAGATAAGCTTTCATCTAATTGTTTAGCTATTATTTCGGTCTAGTCAACAGCATTACCAATGTCTAGGATAGCCTGCACAAAAATGTACATCCAGTCTTCGCAGTTGGTATCTATAGGACTACCTCTAACCCTGTTCAACATCACCGTTATATCCCTAACTTCTCTGAACAGGTGATCTTTTCTAAGTGGTCTAGGCAAACGAGAACCACACTTTTCTAGGTTAATTAGCCAATCCCTTGCTATGTTATTCCTATACTCCTTGTTCAGCTCAGAGTCCACTATAGCTTTACTGATACCCCAATCTCCATAGTTTTCAACTGATGGAATTTTGAGGGCGGCCATTACTACTGTTCTATTAAGATTTACTAGAACTTCACCACTTTCTATTTTAATGCACCTCTCAGCCTTGCTGTACCTGTTACAACATTCTATTACTAACTCTGGGCATGGAATCACCTCAGGAAAACCTACAACTTCTAATAAACCACTCTCTACAATCCTAACGGATATGGCTTCATCAACTATTTTCCTTAGCCTTGAAACAATTTCTCCGATATCATCGTCTACTATAGTCGTATCTCTCATTTCAGGTAAACAACAACTAACTGGAGAAAACCTATTCTCCTTCATGAATTTTACTTTTGAAGAAGACATACTGAAATATAACCTTGTAAAATTCTTATGAAGATATCTATTTTTCTTAAAATGAAGAAGCTCAAATGAATTATAGGGCCAAGGTTGCTGTAGAACTCACCATTTTCCTACCTTTCAAGAATATTACCTTGTCACTTTGAAAACACCTCCAGAAGATAGCAGAGCAGAATAAAGAAATGCAAAGAGAGGGAAGAATAAATACACACTTGCTTCAGTTCCCATCACTTCATGAAAAATTGCCATCAATTCATTTTTACGTCGCAATAATTAATACAGCCTGTCACACACACTTCTATTTAGTAAGAAAATCCCATGAGCTAAGGTGGTAACACTTTTTCCATCACATCAATCATTTCACTGTCAGTTGATGAAGATTTGGCTCACAGCTTATATCTGGGTATTATTACACCTCAAAAATTAATCCTTGAACCATAAAGTTTGAGTTCAAAGTACATGATTCATGATGTTTTAATTATATGCATATACGAGAACTGTACTGGACCCCAATGACTTCTATGACAGGCTCAGAAAAATCACGTACCATGATTTTAAAACTTTGGCTCTGGAGACTTTTAATGTGAATCTGTAGAAGTGCATATTCTAACGTGAACTTTGAACTGAAAAACTGAGGTTAAAATTTCAAGATTTAATTCAACATTTACACACGGACATGTGACCATGACAAGAAAAGGCTTTTACAAGACGCAACATATACGCGATGCTTTTGGAGATAAATATATTGAACTTTGAACCAACAGGTTCAAGTTCAAATTTCAAGGTTCAATTTGCAATTTAAACTTTGACAAAGCTCCAAAAATTGCCATGTAAGATAAAATTTATTTCATGGGCAACATACCTTATTATTTTAGTTTAGATACCTGATCACTAATCAGGGTTTATGCATGACTTAACAAACACCAATAGTTTATCATGTATGATATGATGTAATATTGCACAAACAAATATCCGATCTGAATCACCTATAATCAATGGTCGATCGAGATTATGTATGGAACATGAAATAACAATAATCTGCAAGCAATAATCTATGAATGCAGATCAATATTATACTTGGCACTTATGATGATTTAATCAGGTGCAAGAATGATAATCAATTAGATCAAAGGGTAATATAATTATGAACAATTTGTTAATATGATTTAGAACAACAGAGGGGGGGGTGAATCAGTTGTTCTCAGGTCCAGATGTATCAATTAAAACTTTTAAGGACTTCAAAAACTCAGATCTAATACCAACACTACTTGGTCACTACTGGATGTATACTAGAAACATATAACAGTGTCATCCACTATCCAACAATATTTAACTTGCAAAACATAGAAATGTTTAGACCAAAACATTCACACAAGTATTAACACCAGGATTTATAGTGGAAACCCAATTTGGGACAAACCACTTTGTAACATGTTACTGATATTTTCACTCTTTTGAAGTGAGCTCTGTGAAAAGCCAACCCTGCTAAAGGTTTACAAACACACTTCTAGGTGTGACCCTATTAAAAGATTTCAACCACCCTGTTAGGAGTGTGCGTTGTTAGAGGACTTAAGTACATTCCATTAGAATGCAACCTTGATTAAAGGATTTATACAATGACTATTAGTTCAACCTTGATTAAAGGATTTTGACTAATACAATGGTTAGAAAGTAACAATAATACTTGATCTGAAAACATACAGCTCACTTTGCAAATAACAGATCCAATTCCATATATATATGTTGGCTTACTGACTGAGTTCCATTTCCATCTCCATCACTAATCTACTCATATATTCCTTCAAGAAATCACAACTCTGATCAACTCCTTCACCTTTAGCCTTTCTTCTTATTCAGTCAATAACAACAACTCCAACATCATCTCTCAACCTCTCACTTAGGTTTCCTTAATGCCTCTTCGATAGGTAGATCCACATTTTGCCGCTTAATCTCCTCCGTAGATCTTAGGGTTAGGTCAGATTCATCAAATCCTTCCAACATTATGTTCTTCATCCATCCTTCTAGAAACATCTTTAATCTCTTTAATGAAATTACAATAAAATAGTTTACTATGCAATAAATGCTCAATACAGTCAATTAATAAAGTCAACATGATTTACATAATTCAAGAATTCAAACATGTCGGCTAGGAATTTGAATTCTTCCTCAAATGTAAATTACTGATGCTCGGTCAATACTATGTTCAACTGCTCGGTCATCACTGCGTAGCTCGGTCATTTATTCAAGTTGTTTCCCTCGACAATACACTGATGTTCAGTCAACACTGAATTTACTTGGCATACACTAGCTCGGTCGACACTAACATCACTCGGCTAAACTAGTTTTCTTCACTTTTGTCGGTTAAGCCTATTTGTTTAGTCTTGCTTCTTACTTAGATAAACAATACATTATCTTATCACTGTGCCACATAATCAAGTACTCATTGAAGTATCAAATAACTCAACCTTTCTCTAGGTTCTATTGTTATCACCCTTGCCCTAATCCTTCTCATCACTCGATAGATATAGTACTTTCTTAGACAGCAACAGTCTTACTAGTTAAGATTTGACATCAATGACAATACAACAATTGCTTCAATTGCAGTTTCCAACACAATTAAATATGTGTGTATATATATCATAGATTGGTTATCATTCCTACATCTGACCAAAGCTATCATTTTTTCAACACTTAATAAAGAAAATTGGCCATTATTTTATTTTAAGATAATTAGCATCATACGGTATTAGAGCTACTAAGTTCAACATTGAACCTGGGAGTTTGTCGATACTTCACCTAGAAAAATGAAACTAGCTCATCAGTGTTTGACAAGATGTGGATTAGAGGAACTCCACAAAATAAGAGTTGTAATCTGAAAGTCATTCACTTATGGATGACAATATCTTGTGGGAGGAAAATTTGTGGTAAGAACTGACCATAATAGCCTAGAATATTCTTTGCAGCAAAAAGACCTTAATGGAAGGCAAAAAAAATGGGTCAGAAAAGTTCAAGCCTATAACTTAAATATAGAATACATGTCAAAAGAAAGAGGAACGTGGTGACCAATGCACTCTCCCAGAGACCAAGTATTTGTTCCTTATCCACCATATCAAATGATTGGAAGGCCCATCTCCTAGGCAAGTATTCTAAAAATACTTTCACAAGTGACCTAGTGGATAGAAAGACTTAGGATGACCAGTACAAAGCAACTGATGACATCATCTACTACAAGGAAAGGATCTACTTAGCACTTGATTCCAAGCTTAAAGAGGTCATAAAGGTGGTCTATGAGGGCCCTATCGCTAGGCAACCAAAACATTTCAAAACATACAAACAAGTGAGAGAAAACTTCTCTTGGAAATGATTGAAAGATGGCATCCTCTAGTTCAGAAGAGAATACCCTACATTCCAACAAAATAAAGTTGAGCATACTTTCCTCATTTGATTATTACAAACTTTACCAATTCTAGAATAAAAATGGGAAAGTATATCCATGGATTTCATCATTGGACTTCCTAAAGCCCAAGGAAAATATTGCATTTTTGTGGTGGTAGATCTTTTAACGAAGTATGCACACTATTTTGACATCTTCTTAGAATTCAATGCACCACAAGTGGCCAAGTGTTCTTCAAAGAGGTATTTAGATTTCACGGCCTACCAAAGAATATAGTAAGTGATCAAGATAGTAGATTCCTTATTATATATTGGGCAAAATTATTCAAACTGTCTGGCTCAGAATCGACACCCAATACTAGCTACCACCCTCAGACAAATAGATAGAGAAAAATAATAAATAAGTGGCTTGAGGATTACTTACACAATAATGTGGTAGGACAACAAAATCATATAATGTGGAGCGGAGTCTGTAATGACCCCATCATACAATGTCATCCAATTGCCTTGACTACCTAAACTCAAAGGAGATATAAAAGAGAATTTCATTGAAGAAGGGCATCGACTCACAAGGGAAGTAAGTAGATTTGGCATTACCAATTAATAATACACAACAGATTCAAACATATACTATGGTCTTTGGTATGAGTTCCTTATACATGGCATGATAAATACCATTTATATCTATACAAGATCGACTGATGATGAATTGTTGTTACGTCTGCTTAGTATAACATAATAAATATTATGTATATCTGCTCATTTCTAATTAAGATATGTTGTTGATAACCGATTATTGCATATATAAAATAAATGCACAAGGTTGAATTTTCTATATGTACTAATTCATTCTTTAAATCACCCATGGTAGGGGAAATGGGGAGTTACAAGTAGGGGAATGGTGATGTGGTCATCTAGGTACGTTACCTCATGGTATATCACTAGGGAGTCCCATGGCGCCAAAGGGGTATAAAGGGTACTGCTTTTGGGATTAGAAAGGGTGGACTTCAAAAGCACCCTACTGTGAATGTTGGAAAATGAGGGATTACAAGTAGGGGAATGGTGATGGGGTCATTTTCTAGGTATGCCACCTCATGGTATATGACTGGGGATTCCCATGGGACCAAAGGAGTACAAAGGGCACCCTATTTCGAATGCTCCTCATTCTCTCTATCATGGTCAGTGAGAAATAAGAATGTTCAATCATAGGAAGTAGGATAGAAGTGACAAGATTGAGGGGAATGGTTATAGGAAACCTCACTAGGTGCTCCAACTCATATGGATGGGAAGGGCCACATGAGGCCAAGAGGGATGGTATATCCACTCTTGGGCCTAGGGTAGAGGATCTCTAGGGCACCCTATCTTAGCTCTTCTATGGTTAAGTCTACTTAACTAATTTAAGTGATCTTATGATTAGAACTATACTTCTACAACGTGCTTATTTCTAATTAAAGAGATTTGTTTTATGAATTATGATTCCTAACTTGTTGCAAGGTCTCAATCAAAGTGAAAGGTATCTCTAACCCTAGTTTTCTTTAATTAAAAATTGTAACCTAGAACAAAATTTTGTTACTTATAATTTGAGGACCTTACACGTTTGTGGCAAAGGCTTTTTTGCTACTCTATTCTCCAATACTCAAAATAACGATTGGATTTCAAGAGTGAGTAAGGTTCTTGGGAATAGGATTTCAAGAGAAGGTACGATTATTGGGAATAGGATTTCAAGAGAGGGGCACGAATCTTGGGAATTAGTAAGTTTTACCTGAACAAATAAAGCATGAATTTAAACTCTTTGGGGAACGAGTGTAGGGTTGATGTTTGGTGTATTTTCTATCCCCCCCCCCTCAATCTCTAGAATAAGGAAATAATGATAGAAATCAGAAACAAGATAGGAGAGTACATGAAACCAGATAAATCATGGGATTGAACCTTTTCTTGTGGAAGGATTTTGAATGTGCTAGTTCTTCAAAATAGCTTTCTAGAAGCCACCACTATCAGGCTTGACAAAAGGCTTACTAGTTAAAAGTTGGTTTATGAACATGTGATTATGTGCCTTTTAAGATCAAATGCACCTGGTGTAATTTTTCTAGTCAGTTTGCCCCAGGACTGCAGTAAGAAAATGATTCCAAATTTTCTAGACAAGGAACAATTTGTAGGTTCTTACCAATGTGGAAAAAATCTAGAAAAAATCAAAGAAATTGGAGGATGATGGAATATAGTAGGAATCAGAAAGAAAATTTGTTCAAGGTTTTGGAATGCAAAGTATGAACAAATCCCCAAGGAGGACTAAGATTCAAAGCACAACCAAGCCTCTTTCGAAGAGATGGTGGAAACTTGGAAACCTTAGGAAATATAAATTTTGGATTATCCCCTTGCTATAAATAACAAGTAGAAGTGAAGGATCCTATTACAAATAATTTCAATCGAACAATTTAGATTAAAGACAAGGACTATGACTACCAAACAGGAACTACAACTTAACCTGAGGATGGCCCACCCAACCTAGCCACATGTTCAACATATGTTATCAACTCCCTTGTTGCAATGGCATGACTCAAACCTAGGTGGAAAAACTTGCCAAGTACTACTGTGAATTACAAGTACTTAGAAGAAAATATCATAGCCTAGAAACTCATCTATTTACTCACCTACACTATGTTTTCTTGATTTTTTTGCCAAGTTTTGCCAGGTAACTGTTTGGTAGCCTTTTTTTATTCTGCTCAATCTGATTTCCTCTGTACTCAGTTCTGCTCTGTTAACTGATAGACTTGAAGTTAGGCAATTTCTTCAAGTGCTCCATGATTCATATATCATTTCACACCAAAAATGATGCAAACACACAAATATATAGTGTTCTATTTTTGCCGCTTTAACAAAATTAGGTTACACAACTTAGTCATAACCCTAAGATCTATGGTGTACAAAAATGACCTAGATAAACTATTATAAAGGATATACATTGCATTTAATGAATATCATCACAATAAATGTTCCTTGATCTTGGTAAAACATTTTATGAACCGTTGTAACCATTTTCATAGAAGCATGTGCCATTTCAGATTACTATGCCATTTTCTGCGATCCTCGGTAAACACTGTATAAACTACTCGGTGTATACTGACGCTCGGTGTTTACTGTCTGTCAGTGTCGATGATTTTGTTGCTCAGTAAACTATGTAGCGCTCAGTGTGTATGCTTTATCGACTAGTCCATCTTTCTTCTAGTTATCGACTTGCTCAATGTAAGTGACTAACCGATATCTAGGATAACCTTTGATACTAATGACAACCATAAATGCTCAATAGAGATAACAGTCTCCCCCTTTGGCATTAGTATCAAAACTTGAATGTATATAGACAAAATTTTCTATATATACCTTATATCTCCGCCATATACTTATACACATCAAAAATTTTCTAAGTACTAAGTACCCCCCCTCGGTGCATGCTCCTGGTAATATGTAGTATATGTACTATCTATGTACATATTTGGCATATTGACATATACATTGATTTTCCCCCTTTTTGATAGTAATGTCAAATACAAAAATTAAAGTATACTCACATCTTGTCAAAAATATGCTGGTGGGTTTTCTTCACTGACTCTAAGAGGTTTTCCCATTCCTCTTTCAAGTTGGTGAGAGCAATGTGCTCAAGACCGACTTGTGCATGCATGTCAAAGATGTTATCTAACAAAACAAATTTTGGTGTTGCAAGAAGTTGTTCTGCTTTGACAATGTGTGCCTCAAAATTTTTCAAGTATGGCAAGAGTTCTATCTGTAACTCAGTAACCTAATCTGTTATGTGCTCTTCTTGTTTCTTTAAGTCTGCTATTAACCACTAGAGTTCCTGAACTCAGTGAATGTGCTTTGAGAAAGCATTAGGCTCGATTATAGCTACATTTGTACTTAAATTTATTTATGCTTCCAATCCTTTTATCCTTTCACTAGCTTCAACAATGAAGGTGTCTATAGTACAAAGCTTCAGTAATAATTGACAAATTAGCTGGGTGATAGATTTTATCTCGGTGATTACCTCAGATAAATTGACCTTCTTGATTGCCACTTCTAGGCTTATTTTCTCTGCGAGTTTATTTTGTATCCTTGATTCTGCCCTTTCTTCAATCCATTTATCTGCATTAGTGTCTGGGGCATTGATCTTCTCGGCAAGTGTAGCAAGTTGATCTATGATAGGAGTATCCTCATCAATATTCACCTTAGGTACTACCTATTGTAGGATATCCCTCACATCTATTAATATTTCCTTGCGTTTGTGTTGTTGCTTCAACTTCTCTTGAGCTGCCTTTGTTGAACATAATTCCCCATATTTACTCAATTCTTCAGGGCTTAGGGTCCTCGGGTCACACTCAGGGATAATTATCACTTCATCTAGGGTGACCGGCCCTTTTCCTTTCTTTTTCTTCTTCTTCTCCTATGCTAGAGGTGATTTCTTCTCAATAACAACAATAGTTTTATCTCCAGTCTTCGGAGTATCCTTCTCGGTTGACACACTTTCTTCCTTCTTCTGCTCCTTGATAGTTGTAGTCTCAGTTGATGGAGTGGGAGCTTCAGATGTGGTGTCATGTGGGTTCACCTTGGTTGCCTTTGTCTCTTTTGTTTCCTTAATCTCAGTGGAAGGTGCCTCTATTTGATTAGGTTCATCTGTCTCTGCAGGTTTATCAGGTTCTTGTACCTCTGTTGTGACTTTGTGTTGCTTGAGGTGTGAGCTGTCAGGTTGTACTTGTGAAAGAATTTCAACTACTTCTGCATGTACAGGAAGTTCACCCGGTAGTGATGTAAATATACATTTAGTGTCTAGTGCTTCATCTTGATTAGGTGCAATATTCACATCCTCATCATCCTTGTCATTAGGATCACCATTTGTGATGTCCTTAATGAGTACATCGTCATTATTTTTCTTCTTCAATTGGATCTCTACTGGATTCGGTGCATCCTGTGAAACACTTATTTCTTCCTTTTTCTCAGTGATATCAATTACCTTGGTAAATGATATACCAGTGTTCTTTGATTTCTTTGTTGTGCTATCATCAATACAAATACCTTTACCTTGGGAATTTTGTCTCTTCTTAGACAAGTTTAAGAATGCTTCTTGCTTAGCTTTTTGTTCGGCTTTAAAAATTGATGACCATAAAGAATCACTTGTTATATCCATATCTGCCATGTTTTCATCACGTATCATCATGGCTTGGTTCTTGATCATAAATCTTGCTTGATATTTAGTCATGTAATCATTAAGTTCTCCATAGCTTAGATGTGGGGCTGCTCGAACTAGAGATCATTCTCTCTTTCTTTTCTTGGTGTCTAGTGCAATAGCCCATTTTTCAATAATCTTGTCATCCAACTCCTTCAGTAATGCACAAGCAAATTCCATTGTAAATTTCTTGAATTTTATCATCATTTGGATGACAGCCTCTTCTAACTTAGTTTGATCCTATGTGGACATCTTGTCAAATCTGTCTATTCCTGGATCAGCAAGGTTTCCATTCTCAATTATGTCTTCAATAATTTCATCTAGTGTTCTTACCTTATTGCTGATCACCTTGAATTGATTGCATCATCTTCATTCTCAGTCTCCTGAAGATCTTCTTTACTTCTTACTAGTCTTATCCTTTTCATTGGTGCCTCAGCTACAACCTTGTTCTTTCTCTTGACATATTTCCTTGTCGATGTAGCTGCCCTCAGTTTTTTAACTTTTATGGCTTCTTTCTTTGGAGGGGATGAGGCTGCAGTTGATGATCTTGTCCTTGTACTGGCAACTGCTTCTTCTTTTGAATTTTGGGTGGAGGAACCGGTGTGGGATCTTCTTCTTCTTCATACTCAGTCTCCTCACTATCATATGGTTTGTTAGCCAACTGTAAGTAACCTTCGGTTGTTGCTTTAACTAGTGACTCCTTAGGTGAGTTAGAGACATCTCCAAATCTAGTAGTGAGATCTTTCTTCATCTTCTTTACCTTTCTAGACATTCTATCGATCTCTATGCCTATTGTGATTCTGGATTTGGCTTCTTCATATGTTCCAAACCTAGTGGTAGTTGGGTCTTTTGGTAATGCAAGCAGTGCTTTAATAGATTTCAAAGTGAAATCATGATTCATTTCATAACCCATAGGTGCCAACCATTTTGTTCTAGGTTCAACTACTCTTATCATAGTATAATTTATGTTGACTACAAAACAAATATCTGTCTCAAATTTTTCAACTAATTCATGTGGAATTCTACTTCTTTTATCCATTTTGGTATGAAATTCTTTGAACTATGCATCAAATTCTATATTCAGTTTGTCTCCTAACTTATACATCATGCTATTAATCTGTGCCATTATCAGTTTATTTGATTCCCAATTTACTTTACTGATGCCATGTACATACTTTTGAAGATAGAAAAATATGCAAACAAGTAGTGATCCGAACTTACATGTATTAGACTTCTTTGTTATTATTGTCTTCATATTTTCCTGTAGTTGATGAAACAGTACCTCAGCAAGATCAACCTGGTGATCTTTCTTCATAATTTTATGTGCCATGTCTACTGCGCTGCAGGGTACACTGTTGAGTCTACTTGATTGAAATATTTTATACTCGATTACATGTGCTACAAATTTAACTACTGGGTCTCTGATTGTTGAAATTTTCAGTGCTCTTCCATCCCATTCAGCTCCAATATTCTTCTCAACCTCTGTTCCTGATGAGCTACGAAAATATTTTGCCTTGTCAGTAGTAGGGAACCTAGTAACCCTACCGATCACTTTCTTATTGACCTCTACAGGTTTATCCAACCAGAATTTTCCATCGTGATATCTACTCAATATGATTCTAATCCAATCTGTCTTAAATGATTGCAGATAGTATGTTACACATGATAACCCTGATTCCTCAATCTTCTTGTGTTCTGGTTTCAATTTACCATCAGTGCCACAGACTTGTTGATATGCTGCAACAGTTTCAAAATCTCCAACTTCTCCAATTTTGCAATGAATATACGCTCTTACATCTTCTGTCAATAAAACCCTATATGGTATGCTCGAAAAAGTGCCCATTGAATCTGTTTGTGATGCAACCTTGGGATGTGGCTTAAACTTAGGTTCATCAAAATTTTCCCTAATGATTAGATTAACTTCCTCCTCAATACTTTGTGATTTGCTTGCAAATGATGTAGATGCCATAAATCAATTCTAGGGTTTCAGAAAGCAGCAAGATAAAAAGTGTTTGATAGAAAATGAACTTACTCAGAATCATTGAAGAGTGATATTGGTTCAATCTATAGTAGCCTTGAATCCTTCTAAATTTTTTTTAGCTTGAACTCTTTTCTGTGAAATCTCCGCTCTTCGAAATTGCAATGTAACAATGAACTCTATTTCCCATGTATTTATAGACTTTTTGATATTACCGCTCAAAATTTCATGCAATAAATGCTTGACCTACTTTATGTTTATAATAGCTATTAGCTTGGTAAATACTATAGGATTTCAACTTCTTGGTTAACACATAATTCCTTTTCTAGTTGATACATGTGCTCGGTTAACCTTGACTAGTGATTACCTATGGTAACCAACTCACGGTCTCTCTTTTATTGACTACATAATCATTGTTAGCTCATAACATATAAACCATAGTGCATCTTTATTTATGCTGATTTGGTATAAACACATCATGTGTAAGGAACTGTATGTAAAATGTGATCATTTGAAATGTCAGTCCCATACATACCTATTTCACCTTAAGTGGAGGTACCGATGTCACCCAATCCAGTGGATGAGGTTTCACCGACAACATTACTTGAATCAACATTCTCATTAGATTCCTTTCTCCACATAGTGTTCCATATCTTCATGATATCTGCAATAGTGTGTCCACTCTCAAATACATGATTTTCTTCTGGTGCTCGATCTCTGCAGTCCTTGCTTAAATGACTAACTCTATGACAATGCATACATGCCATTCTAGTGCTTGTCCAGCTTCTTGATTGTCCAACCCATCTCTTTCTGTAACAATTTGCTACAATGTGCCCATACCGACCACATACAACACAGTTAGTCCATGTATTATAATCCCAAACATAAGAGTTACCTTGTGTTTTCTGTTGATAAGGCATTCACTATGTTTTTTGCTTAGGAGTCCATACTTGCTTCATTTTTGCCTTACATTCTCGTGCAATGTGTCCATGCTTATTGTAGGTATAGCATAACTTCTCCATAGTAGTATCGTTAGCATTATTGTTATTCAGCTTAGCTCTACATTCATAAGCTTGGTGTCCATATTTTCCACAATAGTAACAATATCCATCAAATTTAGGAATAGTAGGAGGTTTACCTTGTGCTCTGCTTCTACAAACATTAGAAGTATGGCCTGGATTTCCACAGTGATAACATGTCAACACTTTAGGTCCCTGATTTTGATTGTTGTTGACCTGTTCAACTTGTTGTGATGATTCTCCTTCACCAGTATAACCTATACTAGCTCTACTCCCAAATCTTCTTTGATTGACCAAAAAATCATCAATCTTCTTAGAACTGTCTTCAACAAGTTTCTTCATTTCATTATGTTTCTGTTGTGTTTTCACTTCATTCCTCAGCTTTTCATTCTCCTCTCTTAGTCTTGCAACATATTCTAGTCTTCTTGACAATTCTCCATTCACTCGGTTTACCTCTTGATTTACAGTCATCATCTGATTAGATACTTGGAAGTAATGATCAGTGAGTCTTTGTATTTCATTTTCTTTTGCTTGGAGTTGTTTAGTCATCTATCTTTGGTCTTCAATAGCTAGATTCATATCTTCTCCAGCCTGTCTAGCATTGTTCATGATTTCCACCATTCTCACCATCTGAGATTCTTGACCAATTTGAAGTGCTTTCACTTGTTCAGATAGATGTTGATTCTTTTCAGATAAATCAGTGATTATACTTTCAGATCCATCAGAGATGCTTCCAGAACTGGATCCAATATGATCAAATATATCATCAATAGGTTCTTCATGATAACTAATTTCATTTTGTAGTATTGCAAGGTTCTTCCTTTCAACCAATAATTTCTTCAGTTCTTCCTTAGCTTGTTTATACTGTTCCACAAACATCTACATCTGTATCTTCTAATTCTCAATAGTTTTTTCAAGCTTGTATCTCTCCATGACTTAGATCTTTACCCTTCAGTGGTTAAATTGTTCAATAAGAAAGCTCTCATACCAATTGTTGGAATTAGGAGAGATAGGTACTGAGAGGGGAGGGGTGAATCAGTGCCTTTAAAAACTTTACTTGTAAACCTTTTAGATCTATGACAGTTAACAATAATAACTGACCAAAATAACTTGAATCTAACTACATGTATCAGTCATCCATTTAACTTATGAAAGTAAACAACATGAAATCAATATGATAATCACATAACACAAGTATTTTGGTAACGTAGAAACCCTTGTTAGAAGGTAAAAACTACGGTAGGTAAAAACTACGGTGGGGATGACACCCACAAATTCTTTACTACTACAAATAGAAAAGGTTTTCCTATTAGGGCTACAAGTTTTGATCACTTCTAGTGATCTTACCCTGTTAAGAGTAACATGTTAGATCAGCTAGATCTACCTAGTTATAGGATTTTAACAACACTAATGAAGTGTGCACTCGGTTAAGAGATTTACTTAAGACTGTTAAGTCTACTCTGCTAAGAGATTTATCCAAAACTCTATTACAATGGTTAGAAAGCAATAGGTAATTATCTTCTAATTAACAACTCACTTGTCTGATATAGATCTATAAGTTTTGATAAAATATCACCTCACTTGTGATGAATCTCTGCTCTGAACTGCGCGGTAGCATTTTCTGATTCTGCTCAATCTGATTTCTTCTGTACTCTATTCTGTTATGTTAACTGATAGACTTGAAGTTAGGCAATTGCTTCAAGTGCTCTGTGATTCATATATCAGTTCACACCAAAAATGATGCAAACACACAAATATATAGTGTTCTATTTTTTTCACTTTAACAAAATTAGGTTACACAACTTAGTCATAAACCTAAGATCTACAGTGTACAAAAATGACCTAGATCAACTATTACAAAAGATATAGATTGAATTTAATGAATATCATCACAACAAATGTTCCTCAATCTTGGTAAAACATTTTATGAACTGTTGTAACCATTTGCATAGAAGTATGTGCCATTTTAGATTACTATGTCATTTTCTGTGATCCTCGGTAAACATTGTATAAACTACTCGGTGTATACTAACACTAGGTATTTATTGTTTGTCGGTGTCGGTGATGTTGTTGCTCAGTAAACTATGTAGTGCTCAGTGTGTATGCTTTACCAACTAGTTTGTCTTGCTTCTAGTTACCAACTTGCTCAATGTAAGTGACCGACCGATATCTAGGATAACCTTTGATACTAATGAAAACCATAAATGCTCAATAGAGATAACATATATTACCATTATGATTAGCCGGTAGGTCCTTAAGGCAACCAGGAAAAATGCATAATGCCATTTAAGACTAAATTCTATTCCCATGTGAATAATTTCTATAAATATCATAGATACTAAGTTTCAATTTCAGTATTATGGGTAAATAGTAGGTTAAGCAACAAATTGTTTGATTAGATGCATTACTTGAAACCTTAAGAAAATGACATTGAAGGGGAAGATGGTGAACTAAAATTCAATTTGGCAAGGCCTTAAATTGCAGCCCCTTTACACATCTACTTAGCAAAAATGCATGGAACAAAATCCTAATGTCTTTGATGGGAGAGGAGTATTTTTTTTGCAGCAGTTATGAGGAATGAACACCATTGTGCATATTCGAAACAAAACAAGTTGGAACTCAAGAAATTGAAATGAAAGCCTGCAAATAAAAAAGAAGAAATGGAATGCATATGATTTTCCCAAGAGGATGACAGCCACATTCGGAATGGGAGTGTTGAGATCAGCGTGTCTGCCATAGCATGAGAAATGAATGTTGAAAGATTAAACTAGCAATTGCACTTTGCTTGGGTATGCCGAATATATGTGGAAGAAAAATAAATAAAAATTATATTTGTTATAAATATAATAAAGGTAAACCTAAAGGCATAGAGGGACCTATTTTGTCAAGATTACAGGTAGTATACGACCTATTTGGGTGTTCAACCATGGACTACCCATCGGTAAATTCCCTCTCATCCTCCTTGGGTGAAAGAATGCTAGAGGAAGATTATGTACAAGATGAAGAAAGATTGTTTGAGATAGAAACTGAAGAAAGAATGTTTGAGATAGAAACTCCAGAAGAAGGCATATAGGGCAATCACAATTCTTTGGCTTCAGCTGAGAATTTTGGATTGGATGATTCCCCTAAAAAAACATCAGTTCAGAGAAATAACAAGCTAGGTCTACTAAAATTTGTTCACAAGAATGCATTGGATTGTGGTTTAGTCAAGAAAAAGGGTAGGGGCATAAAATCGACAGCTAATCTCAGAGAGGAAATTGGGGAAGAACATGATCAAGCTAAAATTACTACATACTTAAATGTAGGGAAGGGGAAGTTCCTTCCCAAGTTCCAATGAGGATTCTATCTTGGAATGTTAGGGGCCTCAATGCTCCTAACAAGCAGTGGATGGTAAGATGCTGCATATTGATATCTAAAGAAAAAGTTATCTTTCTCCAAGAAACCAAAATGAACAAGGAACAACTATCCAACTTTCTCTTGTCTCTAGGTGATTGGTGAGTTTCAGGGGTTGAGGCAATAGGATCATCAGGAGGTCTGGCAATTTTATGGAACTCTAGGACATCTCACTATTCTCACATCCACAACAACTCTAATTGGATGGGAGGTAAAATAAAAAGCACTCAATCAAATCTGAGTTTATATATTCTAAATGTCTATGGTCCCATTTTGAGGAAAAGGAAAGTGGAAGTCTGGGAGGAGATTAGTAGATGGTTTCTTCAATGGCCAGAAGGAAATTTCATCCCAGGTGGAGACTTGAATGCCATCATACACACATCAGAGAAAAAGGGAGGTTCTCTAAGAATTTCTCAGTCTCAATCATATTTTAAAGATTGGCTCCAAAGAGATGACCTCATGGAAATTGAATCAGACAATGGTGCCTTCACATGGTCAAATAGAAGACCGGGTTTCAATAACATTTTGAAAAAATTG
The DNA here is from genome assembly GCA_027943335.1 of Chamaecyparis obtusa. Taxonomy (NCBI): domain Eukaryota; kingdom Viridiplantae; phylum Streptophyta; class Pinopsida; order Cupressales; family Cupressaceae; genus Chamaecyparis; species Chamaecyparis obtusa. The sequence goes on from BSBK01012357.1 coordinate 56,563, forward strand.
GACAGATTCCTCTTCAAGGGAGACATAACATCATTTCCTTACATTTTAAAAGCTTCCATTTATCCCTCCTTAGGCTCAAACCACTTCCCCATTCAGCTGGACATTTTGGAAGAAGATAAACCCCACAGATGCTCTTTCAAATTTGAAAATATGTGGCTTAAAGAGGAACACTTCATTGATATGATATCTGATTGGTGGATTGAGGTTAACGTACATGGCTCCAAGCTTTTCTACTTTGTGACAAAATTAAAATTCATTAAGCAAAGCCTTCTCATTTGGAACAGAACTCAGTTCAAGAATATTTTCTCAACCAAAGAAGAAATAGAACAAAAGCTCATAGCTTTGAATGAAACCATCATTCAAACTAGGATGAACCAAGATCTATTTGTGGCCTAAAAGGACCTATTACAAGAACTAGAAGATATATTGAGCAAAGAGGAAACTTTTTGGAAACAAAAATCAATGGAAAATTGGTTGGCAGCAGGAGACAAGAAAACAAAATTCTTCATTCAAGCACCAAGAATTGAAGAAATACCAATAGGATTCTTCAAATTGTCAACTTGGAGGGGTCTCTTCTGGTAGATCAAAAAGAGATTAAGAAGTAAATAGTCATCTTTTTCTCAAACCTTTTGAATTATTCAAATAACTCTCCTCTCAAAAGCCAGCAAGACCTATTAATCAACATTCCTTCAATTATAACAGATGTTGATAATCAACTATTGTCAAAAGCATTCACTGAAGAGGAGATTCTACAAACATTAACACAAATGGCTCCAAACAAAGCTCTTTGCCCAGATGACTTTCCCCTAGCTTCTTCCTGCATTGTTGGAGTGTCTTTGGGAAAGAATTCACTGTAGCTTTGGAAGCGGCGAGATCTTTAGGTAGATTCTTATCTGAAATCAATAATACATTTATTGCTCTTATTCCTAAAAAAGAAAATGCAAATGCTATGAATGAATTTAGACCAATCGCTTTATGTATCACTATCTATAAGGTCTTGTCAAAATCTTTAGCAAACATACTAAAATTGGTCTTAGGTAAAATCATTGGGGAAGAACAAACAAGCTTTGTGCCAGGAAGATCAATTTTTGATGGCATCATTATTGCACAAGAAGCCATTCACTCCATACAACACAATAAACAGCCTAGCATGATTATTAAGCTAGATATTAAAAAAGCATATGATAAAGTCAATTGGAGATTTTTAGCTAAATGCATGGAAAGTTTTGGATTGTCCAAACCTTAGATAAAATTGATTTTCTATTGTATATCCTCTCCAAAATATTCTATTTTGGTAAATGACACCCCTCAAGGCTTCTTTGAAGGCTCAAATGGAATCAGACAAGAAGATCCCCTCTCCCCTTTCCTCTTCATCATCATGGCAAAAGCTTTGGGCCACAGCATAATCAAGCTTCAAAATCACGGTTGCATCAAAGGGATTGAAATCACTTCTACAGTATGTCCTGTCACGCACCAACAATTTGCAGATGACACTCTTCTCTTTGGCTTTGGCTCAGTTAGGGAAGCCACTCAATTCAAGGAAATTTTAGAAAAATATGCTCAAGCCTCTGGACATGTAGTAAATAAGGATAAATCAATGATTTTTTTTTTCCATACCAAAAATAAAATCCAACAAAAAATTGAATCTATTCTGGCATTCAAAGTAGACTCTCTTCCATGTTCCTATTTGGGGATTCACATCAATCAAACACTTAGAACTACTGGGGTTTGGAATCCCATCAATGAAAGATTAGACCGCAAAATGGATAACTAGAAATCTAAATGGCTCTTTTGGGTGGGCAGAATTGTCATGATCAAAGCAACATTGGCTACTATACCCATCTATCTCATGTCTTGCGTCTCCCTATCAATGAGTGGTTATATGGACATAGTGAAGAAGTTAAGGGACTTCTTTTGGCAAGGCACAGATCCTAGCAGAAAATTCAAACTTATCTCTTGGGAGAACATATGCAAACCTATATTAGCAGGAGGCATAGGGATAAAAAATCATATGTGGCAGAATCAAGCTTTGGGAGCTAAACTCTATTGGAAACTAGTAAAAAATTAGGATTATAAATGGGTCAAAATTCTTAGAGGTAAATATCTAGGTAATGGTTTGTTTTCAGAGGTTTTCCATATCAAAGATCTTCCGAGAGGCTCTAGAATATGGAATTTTATCTCCAAATCTAGACACATAGTGGACAACAACATAACTTGGAACATTAGAGAAGGTAATTTAGCTCAGTTTTGGGAGGATTCATGGGGAGGCTATCCAATTTTTCATTCAATATCAGGTTTGAATCATATTAGTCAGATTTATCTGTCAGCTTGGAGTCCATTAGTCAAAGACTACATCATCCCCTCTTATTCCTTTCCAGTAGATGGCTCTTGGAATTGGAAAGATTTCTCAAGCTTAGGGGTTGACCCTGAAGAACTAAGCTCTTTAAAAGAAATTCTGAAGGACAAATCTTTCTTTATCAAACATGGGAGGGATGAAATCATATGGAATGGGTCTAAAAATGGAATTTACAATGTGAAGGATGGATACAAAATCATGTCAGGTCCTCTTCAGAAATCAGTCACAATCCTAACACAATTATGTTGGAACAAGGTTTGTCTCCCGAAAGTAGGAGTTTTCATGTGGGTAGCATCTCAGGGAAGGATCCTGATAGTAGATAGGTTTTTAAAAATGGGATATTTGGGTCCATCTAGATGTTCTCTTTGCCTCAATAATGAAGAGGATTACAATCATTTGTTGTTAACATGTCCCTTTGCCAACAAATGCTAGAATTGGTTGTGTTCAAAATTAAATTGGTCCTCTACTCTTTCCCAAGAAATCCAGTCTCATTTACTATCATGGCCCACATTTTATGAAGAAAGCTTATGCAGTAATCTTTGAATCATCTCCCCTTCCATCTTAATATGGTAAATTTGGAAAGAGAGAAATAGGAGGCTTTTTCAGGACAAAGCTATGGAAATTGAGTCTATTCTTAATAAAATCGAGGCAGCAATAGTGGAGATCATGAATTCCTAGATTCAATCTCAATCAGCCAGACACAAGTTCTATACTAGTTGGGATGATCAGATGATCAAATGCTGGCATGGACTCCAAACTCTAACCACCATTGGCAAAGGTTACAAAACTAACCACTTTCAAAGAATGTCTTGTGTTTGGAAGTCTCCTTCCCTGGGCTAGTTCAAGCTTAATTTTTATGGTGCCTCAAAAGGAAATCTAGGTCCTTCAGGTGCGGGTTGCATCATTCATTCTTCAGAAGGGAAGATTTTAGCAAAATTGGCTATTCCTCTGGAACCAGACACTAATAATATGGCTGAACTCAAAGCACTACTTCATGGGTTAGCTCTGGCTAAGGAATTAGGTTTGAATAAAGTGGAAATTGAGGGAGACTCAATGATTGTGATAAATGCAGTCAGGACAGGGGCAATATCCAATTGGAGATTACAAGTGTCTTTGGAAATTATTTTAAAACTAATTAGCAAATTTGAATCCACAATGGCTAATCACATTTTTCGTGAGGGAAATTCCAAAGCGGATGAATTAGCAAGTTTAGCAGCCAATGGTACATACATCAAATCAATTGCATCTGATGACCAGCCCATCCTCACATAACTCAGTTCGTCACTGTTTCCCTGCAAATGGTCTCCAGCTTCTTTATTGGCATAAAACCCAAGGAAATGAGGCTAGTTGGGATGAATAAAGCCCTAAAGTTTCTCTCAAGATTTTTAGGAATTGAAGAAGGCATGGACTCTCCTCATGGTGAGGACTTGGAGGCTGATGTGGAAAGGGTTTATAAATACAGCTTTGACAAAAGGATGGACAACCTTGGCAGCCCGGTTTCCTTAGATGCTGATGAGGAGGCAAACAAATCTATGGATGTTTTAGGAGCAGACATAGAGGAAGATTCTGAAGCAGTCGAGGATGAGGCTACCATAGGGGGTGAGGCCGACGATGAGGATGCCAACGATGAGGAAGAAGATGCAGCGGATAGATTGGATCAGGGAAATATGACCTTTTCCTAGGAGAAGGGTGATGATGCCCGCGAATCCTCAACCGAGAGCTCAGGACTCCACTTCACCATTGGACTAGTTCTGGTTCAATTTTCCTCTCAGGAACTCATAATTTTTGCATTAATATAGATATTTATGGTTAATAGCAGCATTTGGCTCTGGTTTAAACTGGGTTGGTGAAGCTTTGAAAGGATTTTGAAATGGTGCTGAGCATTGTTGCTCCATATTTGTTGCATCATCAACTTCTAAGATCATACTCGTACTATTTTTTATCTTAAAAATCTATATATTGATTATATATTAAATATATTAATATAAATCTGGCTTCGGCCCTTTACTGACCAAAAAAAAAAAAGATAAATAATTATAAATTAAATTTATTACAATAGATACAAAAATATTATTTATGTTAAAAAAATAATTTTAATAAGATAAATAATTATAAATTAAATTTATTACAATAAAATTTTAATTATTATTTAAAATTCAACTATAAATAAAGGATGTCCTTTGATCTTTCTCTAAACGAATGCAATATATTATTAACTCTAATCATTATGTAAACCTATCTGTTAGATGTTGTTTATTATTTAATAAATTTATAAACATATTAATAATTATAAATTAGATTAATTTTGATTAATTTTAATTATTATTCGCATTTTACTAAAAAGATATAAATAATTTTAATTTTAATTATTTTGATTCATTTTACTAAAATTTATGTAACATCAACATATAAAATTTATATTATTATTTCTAAATCTAGATTAGTTGGTTGGAAGAATCTTATTTTTACAATAAAAGTATCAATAGAGAATGATATATATTAATCATTTAGTATATTAATTTTGTATTTATGTTAATTAAATTTTATGTATAAAATGTATTATTACTTAATATAATTGATATAAATAAAATTATATTATATTGGTCAATTTAATAGAACATACAAATTTTAATGCTTTAGTATTTGTAAACTCTTCTAATCACGTGGAAGATGATTGTTTAAATCATGTCTGCCAATTCTACATTTTACACGTGCAAGACTCATTCAAACCAACAGAAGCAACTTACCTTTGAACTCAAGTGGCAGGTCATCCCAAGACCATCTCACCTGTAGATCACTGCCAAAAGTCCACCAAAGAAAAACACTTCTATTAGAAATCAAGATTAAATAGTTTATAGTTGAAAATAGGAAATGAAAAATAGACAATGAAAATGGCAACAAATAGTCGGCACAATGCCTACATTATTTTTTCGTGAAAGTGTCATAGATCTCTGTAGACAACCTCCAATGCTTCTTCTAAGAAAACAATAGATTGACTATCCATAGATCGAGCTATAAGGATTTGAACCTTGGACCTGCGGGCACTCTGAGAGTGATTCTCAATCATCACAAAATGATCCGATTGACCTAGATGAAGCAGCCAACAACAGGTAACAATAGCTCTTGCTGGTGGTGATGGTGGTGGTATTGAGGATGTTCTCAATAAAAAAATGTTCTCCCTCTTCACTTTCCCTCAAATAGACGAAACCCTCTCCCTCCAACACTTTAAGTACTTTCTTCCCCCAACATTAAATTTTTCTCTTCTCTGATCTTAATTTCACACTAACCATTAATACAGTTTTTATTGTCGCAGTAGCTGTAAACATACACACGACTCACTAGTACATTTGACCTAGTTTTTCTACCAAAATTTTCAACCATCAAATAAAAAGGTTTTGGTTGGTCAGATTATAAAAGGAAACATTTCATTTTTTTTTAATCCATGTCCGTGGTCGTTGAAATTTTGACAAATACCTTGTAGGTCAAAATTTCAACGAACACGGGGATAACTTAAAAAAAATAATTATTTCTCATTTCATTATTACCCAACACAACGAATTTTTTCAAGGGTTACAACGCACGAAACCTCATCGGCCAGGGCGGATTCAACATTGTGTATAACGGTTGTAGCACGTGAAACCTCATTGGATAGGGCAGATTCACCATTGTTATTTGGTGTAAAAGGAGGACTTCTTGTAAGGATTTCCTTACCTTAACCTACAGTATGATCGGTTTTTTTTAAAACTTAAAATATCTAGATATAGATTTTTTGGAAAAGGAGGACCATCTGTAAGGATTTCTTTACCTTAACCTACGGTATGATGGTTTTTTTTTTAAACTTCAAATATAAATATAGGTTTTTTGTAAAAGGAGGACTGCCTGTGAGGGTTGTCACTGTTATTTGGTGTAAAAGGAGGACCGCCTGTGAGGGTTGCCACTGTTATTTGGTGTGTAAAAGGAGGACCGCCTATGAGGATTGCCACTAAACCATTAGAACTCTGTATATATGCTTTACTTTTACAAACATCTAAAAAATTCAATGGCCTTTCAGTAGCACTTTAACTACGGTGTGTTATCTTCAAGATTTTCCATTCGATCAAGCATAATCTCAAGTGAGAAACCCATTTTGCATGAGTGCATAACAAATAATACATCAAGATTTGTAAAATATTTGAAACAATCTCAACATTCTCTCCCATGTTATATACCTTGCAAGAGCAAAAGAGAAACACTAATAGCCAATAAAGTACTTGCTTAAGATAGAATTGCACATACCTTCACTACCCTATCAAAACTTCTTTTTGTTCACTAGATTTCTCAAATATCTACAAGATTCACAAAAATTATTTACTTTCTTGAAGATAACTCTCTTTTCCTCCCCTTCATCATGAATAAAATGAAACTAAGCATCGATATATACTCCATTCACATGTGAAAAGATTGATTCATTGTGAATTTGATAATACTTTGACTATCCTCAAGTTGACACTATTGCAAGTTACACCAACACTACTATGTCTACAATTGATTTGTAGTATTGATACTAAATTTTGTTTGCTATGGTTGAGTTATAGTACAAATTACAATAAAATATTGAATAATGTCTAGTCTAATGCAAAATAGTGTATACAAGGTATCCAAGCACACTAGCATGAGGTACATGAGGTACAAACTCTCATGTTAAACAACTACAAAATAAAGTCAACATAGTTCCTTTAACACAACCAAAGTTAAACTTAAGAATTTTGGTGAAGTCAAGGAAGTAAGTGTGAGGTCAAAATCAGTCAAGTCCCTGAATCTAAGTACAAGTTTAAAAGGGAGGGCTTCTAAAGTCATGAAAATGACTAAGTTTGGGATGATAAAGTAAAGATAAATTATGAAGGGGTAGAATATGCCCTCTTCTTGGAATTTTTATCCCAACCACCCATTCATTTCCACCCAAGTGTAGGACTGCAACAAACAAGGTATGAACGAGGAGACACACATAAATTTTAATTGCCATTTCTAATAAGTTGTCACTTATAATCCCATGAATTAACTAACTGATAAACAAGGTAAGGGTTTACAAATTTGTTCACTCCAGATAGTGTTTTCAAATGTCTCAAAACCTCTAAATCTAAGAGGAATTTAATCCAAACTATTGGGAACACCAAAATCCCCAAATCACCTCTCCTAAACCCTTGATTCAAGTGTTTCTTCAATCTCAAACCTTCAAGCTCTTCCAAGATAATTGGTGATTGATTCACCATTCGTACAACAATATAAGACTACTCCAATCATAAAAACACTATGCTATTCAAGCAAAACTCTCGCGGCTATACTTGTGCCATGAATTTCAATGAAAAACTTCTCTATTACAGCCAGTGATCACTTCCTTGTTAACATTTTGTAGCTTCAAGAGATATCATTCTCTCCTTCTTCATCATAGAGTTATGATGACATGGCACCAAATGAGATGACATGGCATCGTGCATGGGTGTTTCTATCATCTGTTCACAATCTTGATGAGCATCGGTTATACTATGAAGGCATTATTTTTTACAAATGAACTTCAAAACAATGAAAGAAAACTGAAGAGAGCAAGGTTAATCTATTGTGTGTGAGGGTACAATCATGTTAAATGACTCTCAAAGCCTTCAAAAAGTGTGAATTAAGAATTAAGGAACATAACAAAAACCCTAAACTCCCCATGATACATGAAGTGATTATCCTTCTCATGATGTAGTTCATGAAAGCCCTCTACCCAACATTTGATATTAAGAGTAAATTTGAGGCTCATAAGACATAGGGACATTTTACCAACCTTCACAAGAGCTTTTACAAGCCTCTAAAGAAAGTGCAGTTTGATTCTTTGTTTTTTTATTCTTGGTGTTTTGTTTCTTTGTGTTCTTTGTTAGTTGGCTATTGATCTAGGGAAACATAGTCAAGCTTCACATGCAATTACCTTCTTCTAACAACAAAGCTTCATATTAGGAGAGTTGATGATGATATTATTGCATTACAATGATATGTCTTAGAAAGGGTATTATATATAACTTTACTTAAGAATCTCTCAATACAATACATATTCCCTCATATCTTATTCAAATCATATTTAATTCATTACTAGGGGAGGTAACCTATCATGGAGGAATCGATGCACACTCACCTAGATTCTTGTGGTTAGGTTGCATAAGTGTATGAATAGGCATGGTATGTGTATGTTTTCCTTACCAATAGATAAAACTACATAAAGATATAATCTTTTTATATAAATATAGACTAATTAAATAATTGAGAGAGTTTGTATCAACATTTGATTATATAAGTCAGACCTAGCACAAGAGTGTGCTACTTGTTGTTAAGAGAACACATTCAAATCAAAATGAGTCCAAACTAAATGGGAATTGGCTCAAATTCTCTGTCAAACATATTGTACAAAACATTATAATGTACTAAGCTCTATTAAGAGAAAGTATCCCAAGCTTTGAGATAAATCTACACCTTACACTTTGGAAATGAATTTATATCCTATGTGTATGCACATATAGGCGTATGTGTGTATTGATATTGGAAAAGTTTGAGGCAACAATAAAAAAAATAAAAATGATAGCTTTAGGGGAGCCTTGCACTAGCCAAACAAAAAATAAAAGTCCAGAATGTGAGGGTATCATTTTTCATTTTCTTGCTTGGAGAATGTTGTAACATGAAAGATGTAGTCACTTTCTTTTAACTTGTGCCTCTTTACTTATATGGAATGTCAACCAAGTTAAACCGAATTTTTATAGAAATCAACTAATACATCTAAATCTACTCATCACTTGACTATGGAATAATCACAGCTGCACACCTAAAAATAGTCACATTTAATAGCAATCATTTATCTTTCCACTCTTTCACTTCACTATTTTTATTGTATTTAAGTCTAGTGCCTTGGTTGATATTCTGGAGACAACAACTGGCAGGGTACAGTTAGTTTAATAGTAGTTTGACATAAAATATATGAAGGCTACTTAGTTTATCTTAGGGATACAGATAATTTAATTTTAACTTTGGTTGTGTTAAAGGAACTGTGTTGACTTTATTTTGTAGTTGTTTAACATGAGAGTTTGTAGATTAATAGGAGTTCACATTTTTATGGGAACGCATCATTCAATTGAGCGTTAATGCCCATCTATATCTAGTGAGATGGACATAACTCATGTACCTCATGCTAGTGTGCTTGGATACCTTGTATACACTATTTTGCATTAGACTAGACATTATCCAAATAGTGAGTATTTATTGAGCAACTTTTATGGCTAATCTTAGTCAAATCTTCCTCCGTGCTAGTAGTCTACAAAATTAGACTTTTATTAAGAATTCATCATATCAGATAAAGTATGTTTAAGAATTGTTGGCACTGGTCCTTTGGCCTGTATTAAACATAATATAATTTTCAGCATATTATTATCATTCTCTTTCTTTGTAGTAAACATGTCATTGGTTCAGTTTTGTAAAAAAAAATTTGTGTTAAATGCATTTAAAATAAAGCTCTAATTCTGTAGACTGTTAGCACAAAGGAAGATTTGACCTAGCCAAATAAAGGTCTAATTCTGTAGACTATTGGTCAGACAAATCTTTATTGTCTTTAGATTGTCTTCTTTATATACTATCATTTAAATGGAACATTAAGCATAGTAATAATATGCTTAATCTATTAGTCTAACAATAAATTTATAACAATGCGAATAAGAATCAATTTGTAATTACTATGCATTAAACATGCTAAACTGATAAAGGTGTTATCTGCATTTAATCTGCCAATTACTAATAGATTAAGCATATTATTAATATGCTTAATTATCCATTTAAATGCATTTAACACAAAAAACAAATTTACAAAATTGAACCAATGGCATGTTTACAACAAAGATCTAATAGAACTCCCAACAATTCTTAAACATACTTTATCTGATATGATGAATTCTTAAACAATTAAGGTTGGAGTAGACATAGTTATCACACTTTTTTTTTTGTGGTACAAGGAAGATTTGGCTAGGTCAAATCTTCCTTCGTGCTAGTAGTCTACAAAATTAGACCTTTATGAAGAATTCATCATATCAGATAAAGTATGTTTAAGAATTGTTGGGACTGGTCCTTTTCATGATGGACTATCAAGCTATATCATGATATACTAGGTGTATTCTCTTTAGGGAAATTTAGGAATATTTAAGGCCTTTAAATGAACTTCATAAAATTTCTTTGACAACTTCAAAGAGGAAAACTTTAGTATCTTCAAATCTAGATATGATCGCACAGTGAGACTTTACTGACATGCTTATCTATCCCATTTGATGCCTAGGGGAAAGTTTGGAAAAAATTGAGCTCAAATATAAACTTACTTTAAATAGTAACCTTATCTAAATGCAAGGTTGAGACACCATTTGCCTAACAACCTAGATCTTTCTACTCAAATATTATGAAATATTAATGTTGGACTCATCACCAAGGCCCCTCTTTAAATTTTGGACACAGACTAACCACCTCCCATGGATCCATTTAACTCTAGACTTTTTATTGGGCTTTAACAGGTTGATCATTTTGATGAAATGCCAATCATGTGCTAACAATTAGTATCAGAGTTGGCTCACAAGTTCAAATCCCATCATGTGATATGCTAAGGTGAAGATTATTGGACTAATTGGTAGTGTCCCCCTTTAGATTTAGGACATGGTATAACCACCTCTTCTTGATCTATTTAATTTTTGCATTTTTACTAGGTGTTAACATGTTGATATTTTGGTGCAATGAAAAACATGTTCCAATATATTAATCATCTCAGGTTACATAATACACTAAATTAAGAGATACTTATGACTCACTCAAGTCCCTATAATCTACATGAGAATTTGCCAAGTAGTCCATGATTCCAAAATAAAATGTAGTTTTACAAAATCATGACGCTTTTAATATGATAATATTTAAAACTAAAGAGAACCAACAAGATAATTGTCAAATTTCCAAACGTCAAAGCATGAACATATCAAGACATACAGATATCTACCATCTTCTCAATGTAATATCATATTCTCTAAAGAGCATATCATGGTCTTAAGAGAAATTTAATAATGTTGAAACTCAAATTGGTATCTAGAGTAAACCAAGATAGAATACCAAACACACTCTAAACTAAAGATCAAATGTGAAAACTCATAAATTATAATCCAAATACCTTATCAAAGATTACAATAATCTTTCATGGTAAACCAAGATATCAATTTATTTCCAACCTTATGGAGATAACCATCCATCATCGAATAATGAATCTACATCACTGACAACACTCCTATAGAACCATGTTACCAATATCTTTAGGATTCAAGATAATCATTGCCTACAATAGAATTGAAGGTATCATTGAACTGTCAATATAGATGAAATAGTATTTAAGATACCATATATTACACCAACAAACACTAAAAATGTTCATCCATATCAAAATAAAATATTATCTATGGCTCGAGCTACATAATACAACAATAATAACTTAGAATTTAAAAATCTTTAAAAAAAAGATAGAATACATTATGTAACTACATAAAGTTCCCATTAAAAGTGACAGTGAGTTATGCATGGTATCATGGCCAATATCATTGCCGAAACTCTATTTAAGGTGAATAGAACTATTCATACAATGTAAACAATCACTATAGATTAAAAAAATTAGTTAGAATAAGTACTCCCAAAACATCCTTTTATCACTATATTAATTAACATACCAATATAACAATGGAAACCACTAATAAGGCCTTCTAAACAAGACTCAAAATAATAACATGCCAAACATAAATAAGTAGGCATAACATGCAAACTTCCAAGACTCAAACACTAGGATCAACACTAGACCTTAGTCTCCAAACAAACCAACATAATAATAACCATAGAACAATACAAATCCTCCAATAACCCATGAAAACCTATAATAGTATTCATCCAACGAACTATAAAGAGGGTCTTAACATAGATCTACATACCACAAATATTGTTTAGCATGTAACACCTAAAAACCCATCTCCATAAATGTAAATCCACTCAAACATCCAAATGTTCACATCATCAAATATGTTATTTAAATAAATGATAAAATTACATCAATCTACAATTCCATAACTTTTAGAATAGAAAGAATACAAAACATACCAATTTCTCTAATAAAAATTAGGTCATAGAACGACCAACTCCAAAACTTGCAAAAATATATAGGATATATTATTTAGAAACTTAAAGAATATGTATCATACAAAGCTTCATAACCCATTAACAACTAGTGGATCATCATCCAATTTTTATGTAACCAAGGGATGAAACCACAAATCCAACATAAGAATTCCATATTGTAGTTAAAATAACTTAGGTGTTTCCACATGTAAATAGGGAGCTAAAAGTACACAATCGACATTAACACTATTTCACTATACATGACCACATGTAAAAAGAACATAACCACCATGCAAGAGGAGAGTCACATATTGTAATATCAAATCTTTGAATCAATAGTACACAAAAAGAATAACATGATCAATTGTACAAGAAACACCCATGAGATTTAAATGTCAACCATAGATATCATTGACAATATCCATCTTAAAGGTATATATTTCATGGCTTCTATCCTCAAATTTACAAAAAAAATGTTAACACATAGAACATCCATTGCAATCCACAAGCCAAAAACAATTTATATTTACTTCTAATAGATTCCACAAGATTTCTATGCTACGAAATCAAAAGAGAGGAATAACCAAAACCAAAATACCATAAATCTTTCATATGCAATAATAAGAAAGAAACATGAAATTACATGGAAATCATGGGAATCCTTTCAAATTTGATACCAAATTTTGGGAAATCATTGAAAACATTTAAATAAATACTCTAATATTAGTATTAATGGTTAGACTGTACCCAATGAAAATTTATGATTGTATGCATAACTTAAAATTAAGTTGTCTTAATATAAAAAACTATTGAGATATTCATATTATTTTTAATGCCAAAGATAACCACTTTAATGTACTTAATCAACCTACCTATATATGAACATAAAAAAATATATAAATTATAATTACATTTCCATAAGATAGAATCAATAGAGAAGCACGAATCGACAACACAAGAAGAACATCTCACAACACAAGATCTATATGGAAAACCCCTTATAGGAGAAAAACCACTGGAAAGAGAGTCCAAACATGTATTATCTTCAAATAAAAAGATTACAATAAACTCATTTTCATCACTCATTCCATGTATTCAATCTAATAATATTATGTTCATCCTCAACCTATAAATATTAATAACCCAAGACACCAATTTATACAAGAGCTACACTGTAGCAAAGTCCCTGTCAAATGCAGGCAGGACAGTTTTATAAAATAGGGATAGACTGCAAAATGCTTTGTGGGAAAAAGAAAGATGCAATCAAAGGTGCCAAATATGATTGGGAAAAAAATGATCCATGAAAAGAGTCTATTGAGAGTCTTCCTGACCACACTTGTACTCATAGGCATTTCAAATTTGGAGGCAAAACTTGCTGAAGATGGTTGCATGTGGAAATTGTCTAAGAAACAATTAGAAGGCATAGTTGGAGAGCTACAAAATGAGTTCAATGAAACAAGACTGAAGCATGAAGAATTCTGCATTCAACTAAGAGATGGGAAAAACCATTTGAAAGAAAAGGTCAAAGAGTTCAATGATGAAACTAAGGAATTGAAGACCAAAATAACTGAAGATGAAGATAAGTGCTTGTGGGATTCAACTAAGGCAGAGTTTTAAGGCCCAATTGCAAGAATGTAGAATGAGCTCAATGTAACAAGATTGGAACATGATGAATTTTACATTCATCTAAATGATTGAAAAGGACTTTTGGAAGAAAATTTGAATGGGCTTGAATATAAGAATAAAGAATTGCATGTAAGAATGACTAAAAATTCCTCTTTTTGGAAAACATGTAAGGCCAATTGTGCACTAACATTGGATGGTTGATAGGTACCAGCCTTGAGAAAATAAGTGACTTCATAGTTCATTCTTAATTTTCTTGACGTGACTGCTCTCATGGGTTGATTTAGGATTATTGAATATTTTGGTAGGGTCCCCATGTGACTTTCTTCTAGAAAAGGGTTTTAATTTTTTGTCATATCAAATAGAACAATCATTACCACTTCCACTTGCTCCCTTGAAGAATTTTGTCAGATAGATGATTTACAAGAAAAAGGGGTAGTCTTATTCACACTCATCCATAATAACAAGAGTTAGCACGTGAGCAGTTTAAGTCCAAGCAAAGATTTCAAATATGTAGATTATAATTTACATATGTGAGAACCAATATTCAACTGATGAATTTAATGCTCTGTACAAACTAACTATTCCCATAAATTGTTGAATGAACTTCTTTCACCTTTTTTTATTGAAAGCCATATGAGTGAAGCAACCCAACATCTTTAATTTTCCAACTTCAATAGCAAACTCTGGTGACTTGTATTTTGGCAGGCTCTGTAATGATATTGTATTACACTTCATTTGGACCCATCTACCATGATTATGAATGTCTGTCTTTTGGGCCCTTTGAGATATAATGATAAGGTAATATTGTGAACATCATGACAAGTGACTCTACAAAAAATTTTATTTTTTTGAGCGATTGAATTTGATTTTAATAAGGACTCTGCATTGTGTCAATAAACATATTGCAACTAACAACCAAATGCTTTTATAAAGCATAGAACAATATAAATATTATTAAGTATCTAGCAATAATAGTTACAAAAGTTTAGGAACAATGACCAGCGAGGGAGCGAGAGGGGGAGCTAGGGCTTCGCAGATTGATGGCGAGGCAGAGGAGGACAATGGCGACACAGATGCGAGGGTAGAGGTGGATGATGGTGTTGTAGTTACGCAGGCTTGCCTCGTCTTTAGTGGCTATGTTGGGAAGCCCTTGTCGTTGGCGCACGCTTCTGTAGAGGTTGTAGGGGAGCTACTCAAGGCTTTTGAGGCTCCCCTTCCTTTTTGCTGGGCCCCCTGTCTGGTTCCCTCATCCTTTTCTAGGGATCTTCTCCTACTTTTACTTGCTCATATATCTTTGGACGACAGTGTACACACGTGCATTGGAGCTAGGGTTTCGCTAGGTGATGGCATTGCAGAGGAGTACGTTTGCATTACTAAAGCATGAGCCTACATTGCCTTTGGCTGGGGCTATGCTAGGAGTCCCCTATCTTTTGTGCATGCCTCTGCAGAGATCGTGAGGGAGCTGGTTAGGGTTTCATGGACTTGCAGCCTGGCTCCCTTAGCTTTTGTTGAGGCTCTTCT
This sequence comes from Chamaecyparis obtusa, assembly GCA_027943335.1. Lineage (NCBI taxonomy): Eukaryota > Viridiplantae > Streptophyta > Pinopsida > Cupressales > Cupressaceae > Chamaecyparis > Chamaecyparis obtusa. The sequence continues at coordinate 72,245 of BSBK01012357.1, forward strand.
CTTGTGCGGACTGGCCTCTAGGGCTAGATGTAGATTTGTGAAGGAAAATCACTCCCTTCTTGGTAGAGCTGCTAAGAACCTATGGCTGCTTGAGTTTCAATGGTGTGTTAAGGACAAATCTGATGGGTTGGATTTAGCTAGGTATGGCTTAGATCCTTTCTTTTTTAATGAGTTTGTGACCCTAGTCTTGTCCTCTCCCCTATTTCTAGAAGCTGATTTTTTTGGGAGAAAGATTTGTTGCCAAGCCCGCCTTCTAAAGAAGGGCACAACTTTGTGAGAGATGGGCTTTCATTTAGCGACAGTCCCGCAAATTATTTTATGATGCTTGAAGGACATTTGTGCTCTAAGGATCCTTCTTTTGAGGATGTCATTGTTGGGTTGCTTTCTGCTCTGGCTGGTAGCACCAACTTCTCTCTTGTTGGGTATGTCACCCTCTTGTATGTTTCTCCCTTGGTTTTGAAAGTTCATTCTTTCTGGGAGAAAGGCCTAATCTTGCCCCTATTGGGGGATATTTTTCTAGGCTGGATTATTTTGTGCAACACTCCTATTGAGGTGGAGTATACCCCTATTGAGGTGGGGTCTGTTCAGGTGGTTATTTGGTGGTGGATTATGTGGCTGCTCCTGCTCCCTTCACACTCGAATCCTTTAGAGGTGGATGTCACACATCCTATGGAGGTGGTTTGTGTCAGCTGGATGAAGTGCCCTCATGGGAGCAAAAGGCCTTCTCTCCCTTATAACTACTTGACTACTTGTAGGATCTGGTTGAGAAAAGGTCATTCTCTCTCAGAGGACCTAAGGGATATGGGTCTCAGATCTGACCCTGTGGCTGTGGGCATGGACCTGCTAGGATATTCTGGTTATGGGAGCCATGATGAAACCCATACTATTGGTTTAGCGAACCAAAAAACCCTAGTCTAATGTAAAGCTAAGGCTTTAGGTCTAGAGCAGCTAAAGCTTCTTTGTCTTTTCTTTTTGTTGCTGCTGTAGTTTTCCTGGTTTGGGACTGCATGTAGTTTTGCTAGCAATCTGTGCTGGGGGGTTTTGTAAAGCCAATCTCTTCGTTCCCCAGCTGTCTCTCTTTGGTCGGTGATAATATTTACTATCTTTTGTACAGGGTTATGGTTCCCTCCAAAAACTGACTGTATATGGTTTCGGGGCCCATTCAAAACTTGTTTTGCCTAATCAAAAACACTTACAAAAGTTTTATTCAAAACTTTAATACAATAACAAAACATCAACCAAAAATGTTATGGTGAAGACTGAAATATAGAATCGAGACACCAGATGCATGCTTTTGGTAATTAGCTAAAATAGAAGATCTTACTATTTGTCTTCAAATTTTATAATCATTTTAATAAAGTATAATTAATTAAATAGAGTACAACATTTCTGAAACACTCCAGACCTTCTGTGGCATTCTCATAAAGCATTCATATAAGCCCTCTCTTGCCACCATTTTCTCATTAACATAAGCATTCTTGGTTTCCGAAGGATAATTTTGCCTTTAGGCACACCTTGGCCACTCTAGCCACCTTTGGGTGCACCTCTTCCTGCTACCTAAAGTGACCTATGGGGACCTACTCATACTCTGGGAATACCTTTCTTGCATTCGTAGAATGATTCGTAGATGACTTATAGTGAGTCTAATTCATAGAATAACTAGTACGAGTCTAATTACGCGGTGAAGGCTCAGTGTCACACATCGAATAGAACACCACAATTTCACTTCAAACCACTGGAAGGTTTTTTGATTTCATGGATATTGAGATAGCCAAATCCAGAAAGGCACACACTATGGAAAAATATAGTGGCTGTAAAAATTCAGGCCTTTTTCTGAGGGTTTTCTGTGAGGAAAACTAGGGCTTTGAAGAAGCTGAGGGTTATAGTGAAAACCAAGGTAGAGGCTATAGAAATTGGGAGGCATGTGAATGATGAACATTTTTTTTGGAGTTGATTGGATGAGATGATGATTAGGAGTGGCTCAAAATTATGGAGTGGATAATATATCTGCTGCTCAGGCTCGACAAAATTCAAGGAGTCATTCCTTTTGTGTGCTTATCAAGAAAAGTTGTAATTTGTGACCTTCATCCCGCTGACTGTTGCAATACAAAATTCTAATAGGGGCTTGAAAAAATAAACAAATAAATTACACATCGTACTAAAAATGGCAAAAACTGTCTCGATTCTTAAATGTACAATAGTGAGAAAAGGGCATTACTGTCTCAAAACAAAATGCATTTAAATCTACTAAAGCTTAGAGTAGATTGCCAGTGTGGCTAGCGAGGACATAAGTGACATAGGCTGCGTTTGTGTCAATTATTCTGTTATTTGCATGAATGGGGCTTGGATAGATTGTCACCCACATGATACAGTACCATAATTGTGTGGTATGCAGTATACCCACACATTGATAATGATGTAAGCCTTAATATATGTAGCTTGTGTGCCGCCAATTTTAGCCTCCTGCCCGCATGGCAGATAATGCGCATGTGCGTGATCAATTTGATGCTACCAGTATGTACATATTATGGGTATTTTATGAGGATTCACTATTTCCAACACTGTGATTGGTATCATTGCAACACAATGCTAAGATTTGACGGGTTTTGTATTAATTAGTTGTGTACCTATCGAGGCATGCCAGCTTCAAATATTTGGCCTCTTTCAAATTCATGTCATTCTGTGTGTGTTTTCTGCTAACAAATATGGAGTCGAGAGCTGCTCAATGTTTAAAATGCAGACAATGTGGAAGGCGTCATTACGAAGTCTTGTCGAGAAATTTCAGAGTCTGGCTGCAAGGTAACAAATTGGAGGAAGTCCTGCCTACGCAAATTGATGAGGTCTCATTTGCATCCATGTTTATATGCCACTCACAGGAGATTAGGGCCGCTGTTTGGATTGTCATCGGTGAGGAAATTTTAGCACCACATTCGAGACATTTCTTCTTCCTAGCGCAGGTTGTGGACATATTTCTTTCCAATGCTATGGATCTTACTCAATCGGTGCCCCTGTTGGTGTCCCTAGCCGCTAAGGTGTTCAATCCTAAATATTTGCAAGATAATGCACTCATGCGGGCTGTGCAATGCTATGACCTATGGGATGGTTTGGTTTTGGTTGGGGGCATATTCTCACACCATGATTTGCTCTCCAATCACGACTGCATGCTAGTTTATGAAAGTATCAAACATTCGCTGGGGTTGCAGGATGCTAGGTTCGCTGAAAATGCCCTCCGCATTTCGGGTCGAAGATTGGGTTTTCATATGGTGGATTGAGTTAAAACAAGGGTGAATACTCTGCTGGATATATTTGAGTTTCCAAATACTCCTCCACGAGACCGCAATATGCTGAATCTTCGGCCTCCTAAATGTGATAACTCTCCAAGGAATTTTGCTGATGTTCTTGATCTTAATGTTCAACCTACAGGCTTGGTGGATGGGTCACAATCTGGCTTGTTTCAGGGTCCTACTGATGGCCGAGATGTCTCTTGCTCTTTAGCTATGCAAGACATGGTCTTGTCTCAGGGTTCTCACTTGGATTCTCTTGCGGCTGATTGGGATGTGCATCTGATGGTGGCTAATTCAGGTCATGGGGTGCCTCTGCCTGCTTCCAGCTGGTCCCCGTGTTCTCCTTCAGATTTTTCTATTACTGGTTGGGAATCAGCTGACGTGGCTAAATAGATGATGTGTATCATGGGAGCTTCCTTCCTTTTTGTTATTTTTTCTATGTTTGATGCCAAATTGATATTGTATGGTTAATTTATGAATTTGGCATCATGAACACTTCTGGGTCTTTTTGTTCGGATATAGGATAGGGGCATGGTTTTGTATTTCAAACTCTTCTTACTGCCCGTTATGGGGGTCCTGCCTGTATAGCTTTCAGGGATTATGTGGTTTTCATACGGAAAACCAAATGTAAATGATCAATATTAATACCATACTTGTATATGACAATGATTCTGGGGTTGCTTACTGATTCTTCGACGGAGGAGTCTTTGAATCAGTTTATTAATATAATTATGGTGGCTAGTCCACTTTGGCTTAAAAAAAATAAAAAATAAACACATTTTGAAACAAATGAATAAGTCTGAAAGTAATGTTAGAGGGGGAAAAGAAACAAAACTTGTTCCAGTCGTCGGTAAAAGCTTGTCAACTGTCCTCTTTGCAATATCATTTTTAGGGTTTTATAGATTGAAACCCTCAAGAATGCCAACAACTATTTGTCATTCAATACAGTAAACAATGGCCTAGCAGAAGATTTCTAATGCATTAGGTAAGGAAGAAGAACTAGATAATGGGTTATCACCTCAATCTCGTAGGCCTGAAAAAGTGGATCATGATTTCCTTCCAAAGAAGAGGACTCCTCTCACTGCAAGCACAAAGATAATGCTTATAAGGCATGTAAAAAAATGTATAAGGAAGGCACATAAACTAACGGACATAATGCCATGTTAAGCTTCTGCTACACTCCACGAGCCAGTCAAAATATGGTATCAAATATAACTTGAACCTATTTTTTATTAATGTTCTGCATAAATCTTGTAATGCACTGCTGCAGACCTCGCGTATTGTGCGTTCTCTTGCATCGTAAATCTAAAACCTTTCCTGCAACCCTCCCAGTCATTCTACAATCGAAACATAGGTGACTGGTTATGCTTAGTTTAATCACGGTTTAACGTTTGAGCCTCCGCAATAGTTTCCTACCATGACAGGAACTAATAAGAATTGGTGTGATAAAATCACTATATATTTAAAATAGGAGACAAATACAACCTTTAGGACCATAAATAGTGGATTGTGGATGGCTTTTAAACTTCATTAAAAAAAAGTAAATAATCACATTTCCTTCACATGGTTCCTTACCCATAGCCAATCAAATGTCGAGCAACCTGAATACTTCATTTCTCCTCAACAACTTTGACACATCAATCCAAAAACATGAAAAAATGGACACTCACCTTAAGGTGGCATGCAAATGAAATATGTTAACATGGATAAGCATGAACTTTTCTTTGATCTCTACTAAGAACATGGATGCGAAGAAGGAATATGAACTCGTAGAATGCTTTTTAATCACCATCAAAATGTGTCCACCTCTATGGAATACAATTACAAATTTCCATACAAAAAAAACAATAAATATTTTGACTCTCATGTCCCCTAGAATACTTTCCATGGGGCATGGAGGCACATGAAAATGAAATATAAATGCAAGGTTAATGTAACCTATCTTAATAGATACCTATGTATTATTAATACATTATTGTTTAACGTTCTCCATCATCATCCATTGGTTATCAAACAACGAACTATACATAAGTAACTGGTTATCATTCAGTGCTGGCAAAGCCTTAGTATGTGAGTCTTTCTCATGGATCTCTTACATGAACAAAATATACCATCTAATACCTGGCCTTGTTTTTTTCTCTTCTTGTGAAGATCAAGTTAGTTATCCATGGAATATACAATAAAACAAAGTAGAAATTCTTTGATTCTATTTTTGATCAAGTACTCTTTCAATGCTATGCTCAGATGCTCCTGCTGGTGCTATATAAGTGATTTTCTTGTCTCGTCTAACAGTTAAGTACAAAATCCCCACTATGTAAACTAACATAGCTGGGAAAACAATTAATCCTATGAGCACTGAAGCCACCTTGGGCAGATCATTATGAATCAGCCAATCCACAAATCCTGTGCTAAGGAAGTATATGTTTATCACTATGATAACCAAACCTATGAGCCAAGCAAAAATTGTAACCTACAAGCCAAACATTTTGATGTTAAAATGATTCATTCCAAATTTAACAATGTTTATCATACTTTTTAAAATGTGTTGCTAGAATGCTACTTACTGTAATGGAGTTTTTGTGAGGTCCCATCTTTATCTGGCTGCTAGTAAACTTCAACAAAGGTATCAGAGCAAATGGTAATTCAAAAGATAAGATCATCTACATAAGGCATATAAATGAAAATCACAATAATGTTAGTTCCTGAAAAATATCCTAAGTGAACTGTGAGCGTTTTAGCTAAGGGTAGTTTTACATAAAATATACCGAGCAAATGATTATAAGTCTTCCTGCGCCAGAATTCCCAGCAGTTATCGCCACCACCAGGCTTGGAATGATTGCAATGCCCCGTGTTATAAGATTTCGATAAAATGGTTTCATTTTGAAGTTGAGAAAACCCTGTAGAAGTGTTTCTTTCATTAATGGTTTATTGGTAATCTAAGTTTCTAAAACTACACATTAGGAATTCAAAAGACATGAAGTATGTTTTGGGCATGACCTATGTCAATATTTTTTAAAATCAATTTTCAAGATCTATATCGTCTATCATCAGTATGAGAAAATACTAAATTATCGTCTATCATCAGTATGAGAAAATACTAAATTTAGTATGGAAAAATTATTTTTTTATGAAGGTAAGGGTCGGTTTGGTTGCGGGAATTAAGTAATGTTGGAATTGTCAAATTCTATTATTTGACAATTCTCGAAGTTTTAAATCTGGAAAATGGTTTTTGGAATATGGTTGGAACCATTTGGTTCGCCTAAATTCATAATGAGAAGATGGAAAATGTTGTTTACATATAGAATTAAAAATATTATAAAATTTTCTTTACTCCAATTCTCATTTAAGTGGAATTGGAATTGATTTTCCAATTCTACCTATTTAGATGGAAGATTTAAATTCTGATTTTGGGGGTAAATGAGAATTAACAAATCCCTATTTCAGTTTCATGTTTTGAACACAAACATAAAAAATGTCAATTCCAGGATTTGACAATCCCAATTCCAATCTAATTCCAGCAAACAAATGAGGGACCTCTTCCTCAATTCAAATATTCAGAAATAATATTCCACTGGGTTTACCTTGATGACAAGAACATCACAATTTAACCATCACAGTATATCAATGCCAGCAATATGGAGAAAACCATTGCAAATGAGTTATGCTGCTTATAAATTGGACAATGTTGTTTTTAGATTTGATATTGTAAGAGCTTTTTCCATCAACATTTCAGATCACATTCTATTATTAGTAAGCAGGATGATAAAGAGCTACAAGAGACATAAGAATCTATTTTGCAAGCTTGAACAACACGCTCTAAACTTTGACTTGTTTTGGTGACTTATTTCAAATCACACTAGCTTCTCTAGTAGAGCTCACCTATCGGTGTGATTTCAGATGAGCGTCCTAAGTAAATCAAAGATTAGAGTGTGTTGTTTAAGCCAAAAGAAGCGACCATGAAGATGACTGAGAGATTTGAGAATAATAACTTTCAATCATCTTGATGAAAGATGATAGAATGTGATCAAAATATTGTTACAAAAAAGTTCTCACACATTTTTATTCAAAAAATGCATTGATTAATATTACAAAATGAGAAGATGAATGTATGCAAGTTGAATGCAAAGATAGTAATATGGAGAAAACTATTATTACATGAGTTATGCTATTTAAAAATTGATCAATATTTTTTTTAGATTAGACGTGTAAAAGATTTTTTAATCTATGTTTTGGACCAAATTTCATTATATATGATTAGAATGATAGAGAGCTGCAATAGGAATGAGTTTATAGAGCACACTTTAAGGTTTGATTTTTCAAATAGTTCATCTGAAATCACATTAGATTCTTCAATATGACCAACTAATTAGTGTGCTTGCAGATGATAACAAGTCAAAGCTTGTGTGTTCTTTAAACCAAAATTTCTAAAAGACACAAATATACATTAGAGAGATTATAAGAATTAAAAAGATTATGTCTCTTATTGAGCATAGAATATGATCTAAAATATTGATACAAAAATTCTTACATGATCTAATTTAGAAACAACATTAATCAATAATATTATAAATTGTTGAAATCTTATATTTTGATTTCTTACACAATTTAATTTAAAAACATCTATTATGAGTTATAAAAATCTGATGCTTATAAAAGTATTTTACCTGCATAACATACTGAGCTGCATATGTTCCTGTGATTGTTGAACTTTGCCCCGATGCCAACAACGCCACTGCAAATATTTTAGAACTCCAATTTCCTATAACATTCTGAAATGTAGAAGAAAAGATTGGCAAAGGATTTAATCAAGGTTATGTTAGGGTTTTCTTACTATTCTGTTCGGAATCTTTAAAGCCAAAGCCCAAGCCAAGAAATCATTTTGTCTCAAATTTTGAGAAATTGAAAGTAAAACACTATGATATAGGTAGTTCTAAGCAGCCTTACTCTCAAGAGAAAAGATGCGTTATGGATGTCCATGTCCCCACATTTCTCTGCATCTTCACCAGATAAATTGGGCATCGTGCAAACAGCCCCAGTCACAGAAACGATCCCCACATTGATCAGAAATGCCACAAATAGAGCAAATGCACACTCTATAAAGAAATATCTGCAAGCTGTCTGTCATTTAGAATCAGGACAATAAAATTAGTTCATTAATTATCTATTTTGTCATATAAATAGTGTATTCAAAATTTTATCTTATTTAGTAGTTCATTTAAAATCACATTTATTGATGGGTCTTAATAATATGGTTGTTCATCTTAAAATTAAAACCATACTAATTGCTAGTGTTATTAGTATGATAGTGTATCTAAAATCATATTAATAGATTTAGGTTGGTTCATCTAAAATCATACTAATAGTTATCTAGAGCAGTCAGTGGGTGCTGACCTAGAACAGTTTGGGATGGTCTAGAGCAGTCCAGGGATGATCTAGAGCCATTCAAAGTTGATAGAATGAGTAGAGACGGGAAAAATAAAAAATCTAATTTTTCCATAATTTCTATATTTTAGTAATTTGTATTTTTGAAGAGAGCAAAATTTCTATCAAAACTGTTGCAGGTCTCCTAAATGGAATAACTGAAAGCATTGAATTTTAGGGACCGAAATTAAAGCTTGTTGAAACCTTTCCAACGATGTAAACAGTTTGAGATATTGAACACCAAGCAGAAAGTTATGGTCCCATCAAGTTGGGTTATCCAATTCTTAATTTTTGAACTATTATATATTTGTTTCTTTGTTTTATTCAGCAAAACTTTGATTATGGAGACTGCTCCTATTATAGATAATTGTGTATATCTAATTTTGGATTGAATAATGATGACATTGGATTCTCATAATTCTATCTACAAGTTATACTATTGTCTATTTTTCTCAACAATACTTGTAGGTTTCTGCATATTCAGTATTGTCAACTGATTTCTCACTGAATTAAGATTAAATAATAGGTCTTATTGAAAAAGTTAATGTCTAAACAAGTTATAATTTAGATTGTATTGTTTAAACTTCACTTCAAAACATACAAATTTAAATTACATTAGTTTCAGAAACAGAAGTTGAAATTTCCTTAAAAGAACTAACGTTAAATGCAGAAATAAACTATCTAAACAAATTAAAATTTAGAATGTACAGTTTAAAATTACGCCTCTAAACATATAAATTTAGCTTACATTGATTCCAGAAATAGAAGCTGGAATTTTCCTTGAAAGTACTAATGCTGAATGGAGAAATAAGTTGTACCTGGGAATCAAATAGACTACATTCAGTTGAGGTGCCCAGAAATTGTCATACTTGTTTAACTTTAAATTTCAGGTCCATGTGATAGATTTATAGGAGCTTTTGAAGAAGATTCTGTATATTTAAATTTCTGTCACACATTGATCCTTCATCAAAATAAAGAGAGAAAGTCTATCTCATAGAATTTAGATTTACTCCAGGGGCTCTTACAAATCTTTTTCAAGTTTGTTTAGAAGGGAGAAATTGAGTATAACTTACGGCATAACCAGGGCACCGAACAGAGAGATTGCAAGACCAGTTGCTCCATTTCCTTTCAACTGAGGAACAAACATCCCTTTCAAGACCTCTGTGGACTTGGGCTTTACATTTTCAAGTTCCGCAAAGAAGCAAGCAGCCATTGTAAGTACTAGGAATGTTATTAGCAACTCCAGTTTTCTGATCTGTAATTCCAAAAGTTTGTAAAGTGAGATTTTAAAAGGAATCAAGAGCAAGGTTTCTTGATGTTAAACACATATATTCTAAACATCATTGAAGAGGGATCTACAAGTTCAACCTGGCAACGAGGAATAAAAAGGAGAAAATATAGTTTTTTTCCCTGTATGCATATATGTGAGAAATAAAATGAGTACCCCATATTTCTGCAGCCCAAGGAGGAGCAGAGTACTGAATCCTGTTAGGATGACCCCAACCCATACAGGTATGTGAAACAGCATATCCAATGCAAAAGCAGTTCCAATAACTGATATGGTGCAAGCAAAGTTCGAACACATAGTTTAGTTATTGAAGTGGTGAATTATGAAAGGGATAAAAAGCTATTGAGGTGCACAAATGATCAAAATAAGTGAATTAGCCTGTAAAAATGTAGGAGGAATGCTTAAGGGCATTCCAGTAAGATAACAAGAACAGAAAATGAATCAGAGGTAGCATCTAAAATATAACCAAAAATAACTGTAGAAATGTCAGAGCTGAGGGGATTTGGTTATGTTATGTTAGGACAAGTTTAAACAGCGTACTCTATGTTTTGATCTGATTAGTTGACTCGTCTAATATCATACTGGATTTTCTGATAATATGTACTTTTAAGTTTTGACTTGTTTAGATAGTTCATCTAATATCACATAAGCTTTCTCTAATAAGATCTATTGATTAGTCAAATGAGCAATTTAAACAAGTCAAAATTTAAGATATACTGTTTAAAATCTGATAATTCTGATCTTATAGGCATAGGTGGTTTTAATACTATTCCTGGATTTCGCTATAATAGATGCAGGATATGGAAGTGTATTGCCGCACCTTCAGGTATGTCTGATGCAATTACAGTCACTTCTGCCAGCAGCCATAGTATGTAATTTATACTTCTAGGGTACTCTGTTCTGCAATGTTCTGCAAGGTGCTTTCCTGCAAAATAAGTGAGAAAATTAACTACTGAATCATTGTCTATAAGGAGGGGGTTTTGTTGAATGTGAAGTGCCAATAAAACAATTAATAGAATAAAAATAAAGAATAAAAGGCCAAACAAATTAGGACACAAAATTACTAAATTTATATGGTTCATCAGTTTGGCTGCATTCAATAGAAACAGAGGGAACTTTATGCATTTAAAAAACAATCAAAGACAAACAATCGGAGGGAAAAAGAAGTGAGTCCTATGGACTTCACATAAGTAACAGTTTGTTTACTGTAAGTGTTCTGAAACAACTTACCTGTGGCGACTCCCAAATTAGCTGCTCGAGACTGAATAATCAGGGCAAAAGTGCAGGCAAGGAGGATGACCCAAAGCAGCTACAAAATAGCACACAACTTAATTCGTTACTAGAAGATCTTATTTCTGTTTTCACTTAGAAAAACAAGTCTGTGATTTTTTTCCCCTTGTTTGTTGAACATTAAAATGATTGCATACCTCATACTTGTATTTTGCCCCTGCTTCTAAGTCTGATTCCACTGAGAGACACAAGAAACCATTGAAAAAGTTATGGACATGATCACTAATACTCAAGTAAGGAAATAAAGCTGCTTACAGTTGGCAGGATCCAAGTAGCCTATGGACACAAGAAAGCCTGGCCCAAGATATGCTATAAACTTCTTCCACTTGCTTTTCTGTGATGCATTTCAAATCATATTAGATGACAGAACAGCAAACACTAGATTGCTTTTGAATGCACTGACAAGAATATTAAAAAAATGTTACTCAATCTAAAAGCCATAAGTATGCAATGCAGGCTTATAAAATCTCTTTTGGTATTATAGATTTACAATTTGTTTTGCTCTCTTATTGGTGATGAATTGTGTTGTTTTAATGGGAAACATCAAGAAAACAAACTCATTTACCAAAAGTTATACATAATAACATTATAGACTTAAAAAAAAACGTCTAAAATTCTATAATATTCGAGATTTTATTATTTCAGGGCAAGTCAATGAACTTAGCAGACCTCATCAGCAGAGGCTACAACTTGATGCTTCTGAACCTCATCAGTTGAAGTACCCTGGGCTGCAACACCTTCCTCAGCCATTCAGTAGATTCAGCACAGAATTGGAAGTAACCAAAGTTTTCTGGAATTGAAGTAACCCAAGATCAAGGTTGCATCGACTTATACCAAAACAAGAATCATTGACTCAAATTGAAAAGAAAAATTAAAAATGCAGAGCATCTTTAATGGTGTTATAGAATAAGGATCAAAACGTTAAACTATCCGTATTAATGCAAGGTTTCATTTTCACTAACCTTTGGGGCATATTTATTTTATGTGCTGTCAATTTTGACATTATATTTAAAATTTATTTTTGTATGATTTTTTTATTTGAGATTATTTTTTGTAAGAGAAAAATAAATATCAAAGGGAAAGAAGGATTTTGGAAGGGTTCAAAATCTTTTCTAAGTTCAAGTATAGATTTATGGTTGAAGTTTCACAAATGATATCTTAGACTTAAATTACCAAGGTTACAACTAACAATTATAGACATGACACTCATAGCACAAAAAACAACACAAAGGATGGGGGAGAGATAGAGTAAACTACCTAGAAAATGAGTAGTTAGGTGACTTAAAATGATAGAGCTTTAAAGAGTCCTAAACACTTGTAGCGATTAGGCATAATGAGTTGCTAAAGCAGATTTTCTTCCTTACATTTGTTTCTTTCATAGTATTTGAAAAGGTTTCTACATCACAGTGCTTCTTGGAAACATTGAGCTAGAAGGAATGCTAAGGCTTCCACTATACATCTTTCTTTTTCCATAGCTAGAGATGGTTTAGTAGAGAGAAGTGAAGATTACTACAAGGCAAATAGTCCCCTTCAACCTCTACAAACTTCCCTCTCCTCCATTAAAAAGTCAACAACTAGAGAAGCCAAGCTTTCATTAGAGTAAATCATTTTCATTGAAGTGTAGTCAAGCATGTCATTATTTTCTATTCTAAGGTTGTTTGTGTCTCTATTCTCCAAGGAAAACTTATCATCATCAACTTGAGGAGTACAAATCCATTTTCGCCCCTTTTCCCAATAATTTACAACCACCTATTAGCCTAGAAAGAAACCAAAAATGGCTAGACTTGTTGCACTTTATGCAAATAATTAAGGTAGAACCATACAAGTAATCTATTACACCCAAGCTTCATAATTTGGGGATAAGATGACTAAATTTAGAAGCTTATTTTGCACATCTAAATTCACACAAATTCTCGCAAATAGTATTTAGTCATTTTTTCAATTTGGTACTAGGTCAAAAGAAATGAGTTGAACAAAAGAGTTAGCAATATTAATCATTAATCATTTTTTCATTTTGATTGAGTAATCAATAACCCCAAGAGGGTCATGGCATAGTCCTCATGCTTCAAAAAGGAGAACACAAATAAAACATTGAATAGAATTGATATTTAAAGTTGGTCACTCAGTCTCTACTTCTTGATAGCATATTCTCTAACTACATCTATAGTAGGTCTAGTGCCTAAGAGCTTCTTAAATGAGCATTTTCCAACCTAGAAGATATTTTTCAATAACTATATTTGGCATCATACAGAGAAATGTCTTATCATCTAAGGTTCACTTTAGGGAGAAAGACAAATTAAGCTTACAATGTGAAAAAAATATGAGGTTTACATTTAACATATTTTCTCAATATCTCTAGCAGTATCCATTAATTAGCTATAGCAAATATTTAGGATCCAAATCACCCTTAAGAGTAGGAGATACATGTACCATCCTAGAAAGTTAGCACCCATAATTGGATGTTTTATTAGGACCTATTAGACCCACTTTGGTGATTTTGAGATCAAAATGTTCATTATGTTTGATCCTACCAACTTGACTTTTCTCTGTCACATCTTTTCATCTATCTCGATACCCAGTTAAAATTTGGGGTTGTTCTCCTAGGTATAGGGAAAAAATAATGTTCTATACCTAGGCACATGATGTTATTTTTGTCTTATACACACACCTTTTGGCCCAAATTTGGCTTGGGACCCAATATCAGGGTTTTGGTGGTAAATCTGATTTTGTGATCGACCTGACTTATTTTTGAATCTTGAAATGATGGATTGAGTATATAAATCCCCTATCTCTCCTCATTTCGATATACTTTCATGACCCATTATCAAGTGCATCCAATTATTGTCAAGAAATCAAGCATTCAAGTTAACAAGTGCAAGGAAGCAAAAACAAGTTCAAGAGCCATCGAGCTACCAAGTCCAATAATTCAAGATCTAGCATTCAAGGTGTTCTCTTCCATAGATCTAGCTTCTTTCCCCATTGGAGGCCAAGAAAAAGGAATTTTCTACCAATGAAGGATATTTGAATTCATCCGCATCCATTCAAGTCTTTTCTCTTTTCTCCTCAATCAAATATTGTGGCAAATTACAACATCCATTCCATGAGGTTTTGCCTTTCATGATTTCCTTTTGAGATTTTGTGCTAAGTCAAAGCTATTGCATCAACATACTTGATCAAATTCAAAGAAGCATTTGTGTTGTCAAGGTATGATATACTTCATTTATTACATCTAGCCTCTACTGCATGATAGCACACTTTCCTTTTATTTCATTTCATTTTAAGGTTGATTCCTAAACAGGGGTTTGATTAAGGCAAACCCCTCTATTCAACCTTCTTCTGCATTTTTTTGTGTGCAAGAACATTCTATAGAGCTATTAGATGAAATCTAGAAAGATTAGGTGTAGTCAGAGGATCCATAAAAATTGGGGGAAAAAACACATGGTATAGGACATTATCTTCACCTTGTACCCAAGTATAGGATGTTATTTTCACCCTATACCCTACAAATCAGGTTCAAATTTATTTTGGAGGCAAACTATAGGTCACAAGTTCCAAATTTACAATAACATGTATTTTTGGGATCCTATCTATCTGATATTCAGATCTAAAGTGATATCTTTCCTATTTTTTATTCAAGTTGCATACATATAATTCCAAACTTGTATTTTTCATCTTCCTGGATTTGAATTTTACATATTTAGTGAAGGAATATTGACCCATTCGATGCTTGGGACCTTCCTTTCCTTTAGGGATATCTTCCTTCCGAATGTGCAATTTTGAAAAGGAGAAGTGATATACCTCTTTGCATTGTTTCCCTTTTTATATTGTTCATTTTTGTGAACCTGACTTATAAGATTTCAATTCCAATTTCAGTGTTAGATCTCCTTTGTGTTTATGTTAGATCTCATTTGCATTCATGGAGTTTACTACGTTAGATTAGTGTGTGATAACCTATTTTGTTACATTTGTACTTCTCCTTATCAATCACATGGATCAAATCATACTTTCTTGCAATTCATGATGTTTGTATTCCTTCATGGTGTTCTTGCATAAGGTATGATGTGACTTTCAAATATGTGTCTTCCCTCTAAGGTGTATTTCAAAACTTTTATCAATGTTTCATGTGGTTTTCTCATTCAATTTTCAATAAAATGCATCAAATACGTTGATTATATAAGAGTATTTGTTGATGAAGCTATTTATAACATTAGTATAAACCTTCCTAACCCTACTCCTAGAGTACCTATGGATCATTATGATAGAGAACTAGCTTCTAATGATCCCATCTTAGTTAGACCTAGATCCTTTTCTTCTCAATCCACCTTGATGGATAGTCTTAGGGAAGCTAGTTTATGTAATTATTTTGATGATTGTTAACAATCTTCCTTTTATCAAAGCATTATTCATAATCCTAATGTTCAACATTTTATTGATGATTTTTCTCAAAAACTAACATTAAATAAACATGAAGATCTTGATAAACCTTCTTCTTCTCATCCTAAACAAGATGGGAATAGTGATAGGAATCTCCTTAAAGAGAATATTTCTCCCCCTATTCCTCTTTATACCACACATTTCCATAAAGCTCAAGCTGAATCTCCTTCAACCTCTACATTAAAATCTAAGTACAATGTTGGTTATGACATTACTTCTCAACAAGGTTATAATGGATTAGGTCTTGGAATTAATGAACAAGGTATCAAGGTTCGTATAGATCCTCGTACAAAACTCGCTAGGTTTTATTTAGGTTTTACACCTCAAGATACTACTTTATCTTCTCCCATTCCTTCTTCATCCAAACAAAAACCTCCTCTTGACATTCTTTTACCAACACCATTCATTGTCACACCTCCTTTTGATGATCGTTTGGCTTTGTCTAAGAGAATCTTTTGGATAATTCAATATGATCTTGAAATCCTTATAGATGTTTCCAAAAGAATCAAAGACCTATTAGTTGTGAATTTTTAATTTTTTTTCATCATAACAATAAACACTCTCTTGTTGATTGTATTGAATTTAGACATTTTTCTCAAGATTGGTAGATAGATCTCTTCTTTCTTTAACAATGAATCTTATGCTTTTTCTTAATATCAAAGATATACCTTAGCATCTCTTTTTCCTATTATGTTTCTCTCCATTATGTAAATTTAGTAGCTTACATCATTGGGGACTCTTTTCTTTCCATAATGTACATGATGGACAACATAATAGGTTGTTTCCCTTGTCTTCACATTTTAGGGGAAAGGTCTTTCTATCTCGTCATGCTCCTCTCAAAGGATCTGTTTACCTCTTTAATGGTTAAAATTTTTATACTGTGATGTCCTGTCATGCATGCAATTTTTTGTTTCGAATCTTTCTCTCTAAGGGGATTGCTATCCTTTTGTACAAGCTCTTCAAATTTCTTGGAAGTGTATATCTTGCATAATTGAGATTTGTATTGTTTTATGGTGGCTCATCCTTTTTGGCATGAGATTCTTTTTTTAAAGCAAGGTATTTTCATCTCTTCTCAACAATCTTTTTCATGTCTCAAAGGGCATGTCTATCACAAAATGATCTTCCATTTAGGGAATGCATATAATTCCTATGCAATTAATTTATTTATCTCTTTGTTGACTCATCTCTTTTATTCTCTAATGTCCTTTCTTCCATTAACTTGTTGTCTTGCATTATGATCTTCTCTTTTTTGGAAGATTAGCATCCTTGTTTACAAATTATTTTTGTTTGAAAGTGTATGTCTATTATAAACGATCTATCACTTAGGGTGTGCAATGTATTATATTTTCTCTTGCCTTCACACTCAGGGAGAAAGATTTCAAGTTTCCTTTTTCCTTTTCCTTATCCTTCTAAGGATTCACTTTCCTTAGTATAGTGGCATTTTTTTTATCGTGTGACATTCTTTTCTTATATGGAAGTGATTGTTTTGATTTGGATTCTCTCTTATGCAATAGGTTTGAACCTTGGATCATAACCTCTTCCTCATTTGAAAAATAATGTTCATCTTAACCAAATTCCCTTACTTGGGGGCTTAAAGTGCGTCATCCTTGTTAAAGAATCCCTTTTTCACCTATTAATAGGGGTCTATAAGGGTGCATTCTTGTTTTCATTGAGTGATATAAAACCAAATCACCAATAGAATATCTAGAACAATAGAGAATTCTAGACCACTATGAGACATAAACATGATCACTAAATACCTTGCCATCATATATTTTATGGAGCACCAACCTTTTGGAACACTAGCCTTTGGACCATTAGACCCTCCAAACCATATTTTTAACATATAAAAAATACTTAAGAATAATCCAAGCACCAAATTATTTTCCATTAATGGCAACCATAATGATACATCAACATCAACAACTAACACATCAATAACTCAGCAACAACAACAACAAGCTCCCCCTTTCAACAATATGACTAGTATAGGTTCATCTTATCAAGATTTTCTTTCTTCTTGGGCTATGATACATACAAGTGGTAGGGATGATTTCAAATACTCAATCAAAAACTTGAAAGGGCATTTGGTTAATCACACAACATACTTCCTTCACAAATCTCCACTAGTCCTTGTAACCCTCTTGAATGGCCTATTCCTCCATAACGTTTGAAGAACACATGATAATAAAAATGTAATAATATTTTTAGATACCCTTTTATTTCATATGAAACATATCAAAAAATAAGAGAGGATTGATTTGTACACAAGGCCTAAAAAATTGTCTATCCTTCTTCTTGACTAGGCCTAATTAATAATCCTGGGGCTAGTGAAAATATATGGACCTTCATAAACCACTAAAATGATAGAAATATGAATTTAGTTAAATTTTATGTGCACTTATGAGACATCCAAATGAGGGTTTCCACAATGTTTTAAAAATTTTCAATCGTTAAATCTAAAGATATGAGTGTTTTTTTAACTTCTCAGAAACCCTAGGCCTACTACAGACAGTTTTGATAAATAGGCTTGTTTGACCCTTCAAAATGCATTACCAATGATACTAGTAAAAATAAGGTTTTTCTACAACATCAATCTCGTTCTATTCATCCAATTTATAGACCCACACTAGTCCATCCATAGCCATACTCACATATTTACTGATTACAAATTTTGGAAAACATTGTCAAAACTGGGCTACCTTGACCAAAATTGTCAAACCTAATTCAAATATTAATGAAATAAGATGAGAATTGAATAAAAATAAATTATAATCATGTGGTTACACAATTAAATTGGTTCTAGAATGAGTTATGGACTATATAATCCGTTCTAAACAACAAAACAAGATTGAATGTTAGAAAAAATAACCCAAAAATGATTGCTCCACTCATCACAATCTTCAATTACATTGCCTCTCCATATCTATTTGCATTTTGGGGAATTTTTAATATATTCCAAAGCAAAACCAACTATTCACAACCATCTTTTGATTAGTTTACTAACAAAAGACCAATTTGACAATTTTTGCAAAAGTTGCTTGACATTTTTAATTTTTTTTTTGAGCAACATTGACAACTTTAACAAACTTTTAACCAATGACCATATAAGACTCAAAAAAAATTATAAAATGACTCAAACTAGTCCCAAATGACCTTATTAGACCAGAACCACACTTATCTAATCAAATCCCAAACTAAGACCTCATTATTGCATTGAAGGTCTTAAAAGGTCCTAGGTGCTCCTGCACTAAGCTTCTCTATTAACTCCTCATTGATGTATGTTGTACAATATTTTTCCAAATTATAGTATGTCTAACCAAGTTCCATGGTGACTTTGGCATAGGTTTTATAAGTGGGTATATGAAGCACCCTCTCAATATTATCATGGTGATATCTAGAATGACCTCTCCTCTAAAACAAACTTTCCTTTTTTCAAGATTATAATTCTCCTCACATGCCATGAAAATATCTAGGTATTGTAGGGATATGGGGAGTTTTTCTACATGTAAAAAGATTGATTGAACAAAATAGGTATCCCAATATAACCTCCCTTAACTATTGGTCATCCTATTCATTAATTCTCTAAGATCCACATGACCCGGGTTAGTATTAGTAATCTTGGTGTCCATTCACCAACTTTGAGGGTTTGAGGTATTATTGAAACTTGTACTTTATTGGAGTACCAATTGAAATATCTTGTTCTACACACAAGGAAATGGTCAACTATCATAAAAATATTTTACCACCTAACTATCTGATTGTAGACCAAAACTAATCTACTACACCATCAAATTCAAAAGTTAAATGAAAACTAAATTCATTTTAATCTTAATCCAAAAATATAATAGATTTAGAAAATAAGAGCATTTTAGGTATTAGAGTTATAGACACCCCTAAAAGTATCAGTGCTTGAGGATGTGAGCATCCTCAACAACTCTTATGCAAACATTTATAACATATAAGCACACCCTATTTATGGGCTAGGGATGTCACCATCCTTGATACTTTTGGAGTTTTAGGGTGGAGACACACCTATAAGGTATTATAATATTTTTTAAGGGCCCAAACCTTTAAGCACACATATACTTTGAGTATTTGGGATGTTAGCATATGCAATCGATTTAGGGGGTGGGGATGTTGACATCCCCAATGATACCTTTGGGTTTAATCTAAAGACTAGACATTTAATTTTACTCTTTGCATAGATTTTAATATTTTGGACATCACATATCATACATTGTTGATCTTGTTTGTATGCTACAAACACATGATCCCCCAATAATTTAAAGACTAAAGATATTTAATATATTAGGGATCAAGTGTATTAAATTGTTAAAATCTAATAGTGAAATTTGTATATGGCGCCATGGTTTCCAAATTTTTTAAAGATCAAGTTTTGAAGGTCTCTTTATTTGAACACAAGCTTGATTATAGGGTTTTCTCTAATTTTCTCTTAAGTTTTACCAAAGAAATAGATTTAATGGAAGCTTATTATCTACCATATTTTAGAAATCTAACTTTTTGGTAGTTTATTAGAAGTAGGGGAAACTAAACCTAATTGCTAAACCTAAACCAACTCTAACATACTACCAAACAATAAAGAATAACAAAAAAAATGTGTCCAAAAAAATGAAATCAAATAAATAAAGACCAAACATGAAGGTGTGAGATCAAATCCTACCTACAAATAATGAATCAGGGGTTTGAGTGGTGGATGGAGATGCTACACCATGAAGATCTTGCTAGGTGCACAAGAAATATGATTTAATTTTTCTAGATACATGAATCCCCGAAAATCATTCTAGATTTGTAAACCCCTAACAAATAATATGTAAGGGATGATTGATTCTAGTGATCTAGAGAGGGTAAAATTGATTCTAGTGATCTAGCAAGGGTAAAGCTATATGGTATTGTTGTTGATGAATCTCTAAATATTCAAATCAAATCCGCAATTTTTCTATTGTTGTTTCCTATTTGACCTATTATAGTTTCTTTCATCCTAAGATAATTTTGAGGTATTGTTGGAGGGGTTTGACACAATTGTTCTTAAATAAATTTATCTTGAAAAGGTGAATGAAGGTTTTGATTATAACTAGTGGTACATTCTCAATTCCTAGAAATTTAACAAAATCCATGAAAAACCTAAGTAAATTGATTTATTTAGTCAAGTTTTTATGGTAAAATTCTAAAAAACTCACCTCTTTGATCTCGACAATGTTGTGATGACATTAACATGACAATTTGGTAGACAAATGGTGATAAAAATATTATGCCATGATGTGGGTGTTCTCTAAAAGGGTTACAAACTATGTTTTCCTTTACCTTGGGAAACAATATCTAAATGGTTTTAAAATCCACTTAGGATGTGTTAGCACCCATAGATTCACACATTATGTTCATTTCATTTCATAGAATCAATGCTTCTAATTTTACATTACATTGTTCACCACCTAAGTGTTTTGGGAACCTCATGTAGATGCAGGGAGCTTTTCTTACTCATTGTGGATTTCATTTAGATTTATTCATTTTTTGTGTCCTTTAATGCTTAAATCATTAGAATAGTTATTTCTGATTTGATCATCCATGCGTATTATGTCAATCCTCAAACTCACATACCACCGTTCATGCTCGCATCCAAGTTATCCTGAAAAATTAGAGACATTCTCTTTTATAATCCTCTATTACTGCACTATGACCAGTCTTTATCAAAATAATCATAACTCATGTAAAAGAACAAATAATGATCTACAACTTTAGCCATAAGTTCTAAAAACATCCTTCATCACAAATATAAGATTGCATATCCTGGAATGTTGTACAATATCTGTACCACTCAGTCAGACCTGCATGTTCCTGTCATAACTAGTCTATCTGATAAAACCAATTGAAAGATATGTTGACATCAATGAAAAAACATGAATGTCAACACCTCAAATAATAAAATGAATGTCAACACCTGAAATAATAACACATCCAAAAATATCCCCCTTTGGCATTGATGGAAACATATGTGAAAAACCATCAACTGAAAAGATCTTCTCAATGACCTCATCAATGCTCCTCCTAACACAACAAGGGTTTTTCATCTATAACACTTGACCTTTGAAATCAATAGAAAAGGGTGCTAATTTTCTTCTTTTTCTCCATCTCCGCACATCCCACCTCTGTAAGGTGTAGCTATTACAAATCTTCATACCTGCAACAAACCAGGTGCTTGATCACCTAAGTGTTCTTTGTTATGTTTTGTGATCACTCCCCCTGAGGAGTGCATCCAAGCATCAAGTCCAAAGAATGATATAGCTTTGATAACTAGTGGACTGACACATTCCTGCATCATCTAGTTCATACAAGGAGTGGTTCTCACCCCAAGTATACCTCTGAGATATTCAAAGGTATCTTTTGGAAAAGGTTTGGTGAATATATCTGTTATATGCTCCTTTGTACTGATGTACTCCAATCTGACTTCCTTTTTTGCAACCTTGTCTATCAAAAAGTGATATTTTATTGAAATATGTTTAGTCTTTGAATGCATACCAATATTCTTTGATATGTTCACTATTCTTGTATTGTCACAATGAATTACAATAGGATCTTCAAAGCTTACCCCTATGTCCTTGAACATTTGCTTCATCCACACAATCTGTGTAATATTCATGGTAGCAGCCACATACTTTGACTCAATAGTAGATTGAGCTATATAATCCTATTTTTTCTCAACCAAGAGACCAAAATTTTTCCAAGGAAAAAGCATCCACCACTAGTACTCTTCCTTTCATCTACACTTTTTTCCCAATCTACATCAATATAAGCATGCAATCTGAAATCATCAGATTTATCATACCATAAACCATATACTATTTTTCCTTTTAGATATCTAAATATCCTTTTAATGAAAGAAAAATGAGTCTCCTTAGGATCATCTTGGAACCTCACAATAATTCCAACTACACTTTCTATGTCTGGCCTAGTGTGTGTTAAGTACTACAAACCTCCAATCATAGACCTGTACTTTGTTTGAAAGATACTTTTAGATTCATCAGTAGTTGAAAGATTACACCCAATCGCCATAGGTGTCATGTAATAGGTTTATAATCCTCCATTCCAAAATTATTTAGAAACTACCTAAGATACTTGGTTTGTGAGATGAACATACCATGTTTATTTTAAATTATTTGCAAACCAAGGAATAATTTCATTTCACCAATCATTGACATTTAAAACTCAATTGTCATTTCTTTAAAAAACTTATTTCTCATCTCATCATTACCTCCACAAATAATGTCCTCCACAAATACCTCAACAATCAAAATACCATATGTACTAGCTCTCAAATATAGATTAATATTTGCACTCCCTTTTTTGAAACCAAGATGCAATAAATACCTATCAAGATGAGCATACTAGGTCCTTGGTGCCTACTTTAGTCCATACAAGGCCTTCTTCAAACTGAAAACTATGTTGTTTTCTTCTATCAAAGGAAATCCATCATGTTTTTCTATGTATACTTCATCCTTAAGATCAACATTCAGGAATGCAGACTTCACATCCATCTAATATACATTGAAATCTTTATGCACTGCATAAGAAAGGAATAATCTTACTTCCTCTAATCTCACAATAGGTGAAAAGGTTTCTTCAAAGTATATGTAGTTCCTTCTTGTTGTGAATAGCCCTTGCAAACTAGTCTATCTTTATTCCTCACAACTATGCCTTCTTCATTCATTTTGTTTCTAAAAATCAATTTGGTTCCAATCACATTTTTGTCCTTAGGCCTAGGAACCAATTCCCAAGTGTTATTTTTCTATATCTGATCCAACTCTTCCTGCATTGCTTTAATCCATGATCCATCTTTACAAGCTTCATCAATAGTCTTAGGTTCACCTTTGGAGATTAAACAAAGATCATTTCTAGCCTTAGACCTTGTTTTCATACCTTGATTAGCATCACTAATAATTCAATTTTTAGGATTATCATCAAAACATACCTTGGTGTTCTAGGATCTTCCTTTTTTTCAAAGAAAAATTGTACACCATTGTCAATCTCAAAAATCTATCCTGCCTCTTTATTTTTAGTTTTATTCTTAGGGATTGGATCACACCCATACATCCTTTCTTGAATCTAAAACTTCTCATCAATATTCACATTATCACTTTCAATTATTTTCCTCAATCTTAGAATGAAACATCTATATGCCTTAATTTTGGTGGAATACCCAAGAAAATGCCTTCATCACTTGCATCAAACTTTCCAATTTCATCATCTCTTTTGATATAACACTCGCTACAAATTTTTTTGAAATACTTCATGATAGAAGGAGTATGACCAAACCACATCTCATAGGGAGTCTTACCAGTACCTTCTCTAATCTGAATGTAGTTTAAGGTGTAGATAATAGTGTTAGCTACTTCTCTCCAATGCATGTGTGCAACATTGCCTTCAATTAACATAGTCCCTACAACACCCAATATGTTTTGTTCCTTCTCTCTGCTATCCCATTATGTTGTGAAGTTCTAGATGCAAAATTTTGTCTATATATGCCATGCTCTTTGCAATATGAATTAAATTCATTAGATGTGAATTATCCACCTCTATCTGACCTCAAGCATTTTATCTTCAAACCTAACTCATTCTCAAAATTTTCCTTATAAATATTGAGCTTATCAAAAGCTTCAAACCTTTCTCTAAGAAAATAAACCCACATAATTTTGGAAAAATCATCAATAAAAAGAATGAAATACTTGTCACCATAGTAGGACCTTGTCTTTGTAGGACCACATAGATATGTATGCATTATACCTATCTTCCCCTTTACTAAAAATGATTTTCTTTGAAAGCTTCTCTTTGTTTTTTTTCCCCATTATACACTCTCTATACATAGGGTTATTAGGCTTGATAATATTTGTTAGATATCTAATTGCATTTGTGTTACTAGCCTTTACAATGTTGTCAAAATTGATATAAAATAATCTTCTATGCCACAACCAACGGTCTGTTACAAGTAGTGGTTGTCGTTGCACCAAAAGATGGACCTGTTAATGCCCAATACAACCACTAGACTTATAGAAGACACAAGAGGTGGTTAAGCCATGTCGTGAATCCTGAGGGGAGCACTAAATATTTTTCCAACAATCTTCCCCTCAGCATTACCCGAGGGGATTCGAACTTGTGACCAAGCTCTGATACCACTTGTTACAAGTAGTGGTTTCCGTTGCACCAAAAGATCAACCTGTTATTGCTTGATACAACCACTAGAATTATAGAAGACATAGGAGGTAGTTAAGCCATGTCACAAATCCCGAGGGGAGTGCTGACCATTTTGCCAACACTGCCATCTACCTTATCCACAAAACAACTAGCTTCCACAGTAATCAATTAAAACACATTACCTCTTATTTTTGTGCCTGATACGATCAAGTCTCTTGTCTCACTTATGATAGTACATTTCCCATCCTTAAACTACAAGTGGTATCCCTTGTCTACAAGAAATCCAACACTCAACAAGCTATGTATAAAGCCATCAAAAAATAAAACATCATCAATGTTAGTTTTTCCATGAAGAGAGATTGATCCCCTACCAATGATCAATCTAGGAGTGTTATCACCAAATCTAACCACTCCACCATCATATTTGTTTAGCTAAACAAACTTGTCTTTTTCACCAGTCATATGATGAAAAAAACCAATATCTATAATCCATTTTGATTTATCTTCCATATGTGACACTAAAGATTTCTCTTTATGAATAGGTTCTTCATCCTTAATTGCAACAAATCCAATCCCATCTTCATCATTTGCAGAATCATCAAAAACACCATCACTAGCATAATAAAATTCCTTATCCTTCTTGAAAAAGTTAGGTTTGTGCTTAGGAACCCTTGTAGGAAATTTGGATGCAAAGTGACAAATTTTATTACAAGAAAAACATTTTAGAGGAAATTTTCCTTCAAAATTACCCTTACCTCTCTTTTCCTTCTTTGCGATCAGAGTCACGAGATCATCCAAAGTTCTCTATTCTTCCTCTATTTCATCCCAATCATCACCGTATTATCCAAGTTTTTATTGTTTGATACCTCTACTAGTTCTCTCAAGGATAGATAAAGTCCTCTTGTCATTGTGAACAATGGCCTTAAATGCACTTTCTACTTTAGTTAATGCTTCTTGTAGCTCTATGGTCTCAAAGGTGGTTAATTTAGCAATCAATATCTCTATGTTGAAGTTCACAGTGAGTGAAATGACCTCCTTAATCACCTAAAAAAAATTCTTATAAAATGGTGTCAAAGATCTCATAATCTTTACGATCACTTCTTCCTTAGTGTATGGGCCTCCATAATTTCTAATTCTTGTAACAACATCAGTTACCCTTTGTACATATTCTCTAACATTCTCATCATCTCTCATTCTTATGTTCTCTATCTTTTCTTTCTAATTCTACAACTTTTCCCTTTTAGTGTATTGATCTCCTTCATACAAAGATTATAACCTTGTTTAGGTCTTGTGTGTTGAATCAAGTTGCTTAACCTCTGTGAATTCTACTTCTGAAAGTGCACTAATCAATGCTTCCCTCACAACCATGTTGTAATGAAACAATTTATTCTCATCTTTAGTAGCGTCAACTATCTCATATTCTATCTTGAGCTCTTCATTCCTTTTGATAATCATCTAGTAATCAATTCCCATGTAGAGAAGATGAGTCCTCGTCTTGTTCTTCCAACTATCAAAGTTTTTAGCATCAAACTTAGGGATTTCCTTCCTTTAGTAATCCATCTTAGGATATTCTCAAGTGGATAAGATTTATATCTGAGGACCAAAAGCTCTAATACCAATTGTTAGCAATAAGAATGCACCAACAAAACTGAGAGAGGGGGGGGGGGGGTGAATTAGTTGTGTGCCAACTCTTAAACTTAAATTCATTTATACATTGATTTCTTTAAACAAACTAAAATACTAATGTAACTATAAGAGCATTGAAAAATAAAAACAACATAGAACAAATATTTGTTGTCGAGGAAAGCCCTATTAAGGGAAAAACCCTTGTGGGGATGGAACCCACTATTGATGCAAAAAAATATTTTGTCTCTGTTAGGAGGCCTAGCCCTATTAGGAGATGATTATTACATTTAGTACAAGTCCCTATTAAAGGAAAAACCTTGTTAGGAGTTGATTACAAGGATACTCTCTCTACCCAAGCACACTGCCCAAAGTGAAGGTTAAATCCACCTTTTGAAGGTTAAACCCACCTTCTAGATCCACTGTCCAAATAAATGTATAAGAGTATACAATAACAGTAATGAAGTAACTTAAAATAACTAAATTTTCCCAAATAGTTCCAATGAATTTCTTAATGAATTACCTTTTTTCTACATCTAGTAGACCTTCCAACAACAAGTTCGCAACCACCATTACCATCTATAACTTCAAGGAATGGCTTTCCTTTATACAGGTTACAACAAGCAATTAGGCTGGCCTATTAGGACTTCCCCAATGCAAAAATAAATACATAGACCCTAGCTTGATAAGATACACATGGTATCTTAAATAAGTATACAACAAATAAAAATCATCAAATGCATGCAAAGATCCTCAATCCATGCTAGAAACCTTATGGATAGGTTATCTCCTCTAGTAAGCCCCAAATAGGTATTCGCAAGACCATACACTTCATCTAATGTTACCTAGATCCTGATGATCCAATAATCTTATAGAATATTCTTCCATGTGTATTATATCAAGCCTCAAACTCACATACCACCAATCATTCTTGCATCCAAGTTATCCTAAAAACTATGAGACCTACTCTGTTATAATCCTTTATTACTGCATTGTGACCAGTCTTCACACAAATAGTCATAACTCATGTAAAATAATAGATGATTATCTGTGACTTTAGACATAAGGTCTAAACACACCCTTCATAAAAAATCTAAGCTTTCATATCCTAGAATTTTTTACAATGTATGTACCACTATGTTAGACCCGCCTATTCCTAACATAACCAGTCTCTTTGATGAAACCAACTGAAACATATGTTTACATCAAAGAGAAAACATGAATGTCAACACCTCAAATAGAAACACTTCCAACATTGGATGTTGCACATACAGATGGACCATATTTGGACAAACAAATGGAGAATATGATCAAGTTGGATTATTCTTCCCATGACATCATTCATGATGTAGACACTTATGCCTCCAAGGAATATCTTGAACACATCTTGAATTGTAGAACTTTTCTTGGAGATGCTTGACAAATGTTTTACTTTTTTATCAAGTCTAATTAGTTATTTAGTTTCTTTTAGTTTGTCAAAAAATTTTATGTACCTCTTGGATAAAATACATGTCTTTTCATCCATTTATAATCCTCTCCTATATAAAGAGGATCATTTTGTAGTGTAGAGATTTTTTTTAAATCTTTTTACCATAAAAAAATATTAGAATTCACAGTCGTGGTCTTTTTTCATATTTCCTACTCAACTACATGCTATCAAACTTTCAAGTTTGATATATAAATCAATACTTCACCTCTCAAAGGTGTGAATTTTTTATTTCTATTTGATTAGCTCTTTGTGATTTATATTTCTAAGAAAATAAAAACTAATTAAGCTATCTTGTGGGATATTTAATTTGATTATGTTGCGATTTGATTATCAAAATTGATATTGTTGTTATAGATATATTATTGGCATAACTGATGCAGATATTGTTGAGAGTTTTCTGACATATAGGATTGATGACAAGAAGATCAATTATTGTGTTGTCATTGATGTCAACTTAGTATTGTGTTGGTTGACAGTATTCCTGATGTACTTCTATGTACCTAGTATTGTGGAAGGAATTAGAGAATGTGGTTCTTACGGGAGACTTAGAGCTATCTCTAGTTGTTGTATGTTGGATCGCAGAGGTTGGGAACATGAATCGAGGGAGTTATGATCAATTGAAGGTTGACAAAGCACCCGAAAGAAAAAATAGTGATAGATAATGAATAATTTGAGTATTCTCTCAAATCAGTGTGGATTCAGGTGTTGTGGTTTAGTAAAAATTATCTTAACTAAGTTATGAGATTGATATCACAACCACAAGATAATTGGAGTACCACAAGGCATAGTTTTAATAACCAAAAGGTTACTTTGTGCAGGATGGAATTTTTTTTAGAATAGTTGGTGTTAGATCCATAACCGGTGATAATGCAATTGGTTGTAGAAAATCTTTTCATGTTCCATGTGTTATGGTGATGTGGTAGATTTAATTTGTACTGATGAGATGATATCACATTTTTCAAGGTGATTGAATTTATCAAGGTTTTGAAAGCGTGTTGGAAAAGTCAAGGATTTTGACTGTTCTTGATCAAATTGATATGCGGGTACATGTTTGGATGGTTACACTTATTTCATTGTTTATTGTTGCACATTTTATATAAGTAGAGGAATGTTGTTGAATGGTTAATGAAAAAATTGGAATTTTTTGATTACTAATTAACCCCTCCTCTTAGTAATCTTGGACCTTATATCACTAACAATTGGTATTAGAGCCTTGGTCCTCTTTGTGGTAAGCTTAATAGCTTGGGGAAAAGATCCAATGATGAAGAAGGAAGTTCCTAAGTTCACAAGAGACAACTACACCATATTGAGAGACTGGATGAATATTTATCTAAAACATATGGGGTAAAATTTATTGAATCATGTCAAGCATAAATATGTAATCCCTACTAGAACTCTTACTATAGATCAATTGAAGGAAAAGCATGAAAATATACCAGCATTGGAAGATATTGTAAGTACTTTGTTTGATATTGAATACATTGATATACATGGCCTAGAGACTACTTATGAGGTTTGAGAAAATATAAAATTAAT
This sequence comes from Chamaecyparis obtusa, assembly GCA_027943335.1. Taxonomy (NCBI): domain Eukaryota; kingdom Viridiplantae; phylum Streptophyta; class Pinopsida; order Cupressales; family Cupressaceae; genus Chamaecyparis; species Chamaecyparis obtusa. Next base: position 101,817 of record BSBK01012357.1, read on the forward strand.
CTATGGTGGAGACAAGCATGTGCAAAAATCTAGGGTAGATAGCTGGAAGGGAAAATATGATGACACAAAAATGGTGGAAGGTGAGAGAATTTCTTAGTATGGGCAAAGGATAAAGGAAGTAGTTGGTGCTAGAAGAACTGTTGGAGGTAACATTGAAGAAGAGGATGTGGTAAGTAAAATGTTGAAAACCTTATTACCAGTTTATGCCCTTAGAGTTTCTTCCATTCAAGAGTTGAGAACAATAGATAATGTCTCTATTGATGGATTAATTGGAAAGCTTACTACCTTTGAGTTGAGTAACTATGACAATATTATTCCTAAAATTGAAGCATCTTTCAAGGACTATTTTTCTATGGATTAAGTGAAGAAGGGTAAAGAGATAAGTCATGAATCAACCAATATTTCAAGTTATTCTAGGGAACTTGAATCCATTTTAGATGAAGAAAGAAAGCAAGAAGCACTTGAAGTATTACTTGCAAAGAGACTGCCTAGAGGTACTAGTAAGTAAAGAGGAAAGTTACATTTGAAGAGTTTATCATGAAACAAGATAGGACATAATTCTACCAGGTGTCCTAATCGTGAGTAGAAGGAATTTTCAAAAGATTCAAGGAAAAAGGAAAGAAACAATGCTATGTTGTAGTGGATGAAGGTGTAATTAATGAAGAGTCTGAAGATAATGAAGAAGAATAAATAGCATTTGTCAAGGTAAAAGAAGACACCTCAGAAGGTGAAAAGTCATTGGTCTCACACATAGAACATAGTAATGAGTGGGTTATTGATAGTGGGTTCTCATATCACATGACCGGTGATAGAAGAAAGTTCATAAAGCTAGAAGAATTTGATGGTGGTGTGGTCAAGTTTGGGAACAACACACCTTTCTTGGTAAAAGGTAAAGGTTTAATTTATTTGAATGGAAAAACCAATGTTGATGATGTCTATTTGGTAGAAGGTCTGACACAAAAGTTCATAACTTGTTGAGTTTTGGTCTGTTGAATAATAAAGGTTATCACCTAGAGTTCAAAGGAGGTATATGTAGGATACTTGGAAGCTCGGGGTATTTGATTGCTACTAGGAGGCAAACTAAAGGTAATTTGTTCCATTTGAGTACTACTATCAATAGTTGTTTATTTTCTAGAGTTGAAGACAATTGTCTATGGAATAGAAGGTTTTGTCATGTGAATTTTGATAGCTTGATCAAAGTTAGTAAGTCAAATGTAGTTAGGGGATTTCTATAACTAGTTAAGCTAGACAATGTAATATGCAAAGAATGTTAGCTGGGTAAATTAACAAGCTCCACTTTTAGTAGTTAGGCATTTTCATCTAAAAATACATTGGATTTGGTACATACTGATCTTTTTGGTCCTATGAGAACAAATAGTTATCATGGTGATAAATATTTTATGTTATTTTTTGATGATTATTCAAGGATGATGTGGGTAACTTTCTTAAAGCATGAATCTGAAGCTTTCTACAAGTTCAAAGTGTTTAGGGCACTTGTTGAGAATGAAACAAGAAAAATCTTGAAGTGCTTAAAGTCAAAAAGAGGAGCAGAGTTTACTTCATGGGAGTTTATTGAATATTGTGAGGAAAATGGAATCAAAAGACATATGTCAACTCCTAGAACTCCATAGCAGAATGGTATTACAGAAAGGAGGAATGAGACTATAGAAGATGCATCTAGGACAATGATGATTCAAGTTGGTGTACCTAAGATGTATTGGAGAGAATCCATTAGCACTACAGTATACACATTGAACCGAGTACAAGTGAAGAAAGAAACAAGTAAGAAATCTTATGAATTATGGTATCATCATACACCTAGTGTTAAGTATTTCAGTCTTTGGTAGAAGATGCTATATCAAGAGAGATGAGTTCACAGGAAAATTTGATACTTAGAGTGATGAAGGTATTTTCTTGGGATACTCTAATAAAAGAAAGGCCTACAAGTGTTTCAAGGGTGACCCCACATTAGTGGGTTACACTTTTTAGACATGCTGATTTTTGCTAAAATAACACATTTTTAATAAAATATGATGATTTAAGCCTTGAGAGGTTCCATTTGAAGGAAATAATTACAAATGGTTAGCCCAAAGCCTCTTAGATAAAAAAAACATTGATATAACATCTATACTCCTAATTTATACCTACAATGGAGTCTCCTTCACACCTATTAAAATGCTGACAAAAAATCACTTCGACTTTATCTTTTGGAAGATCAAATGAATCCATTTGACAAACCTATCTATCTAGTAAGGTACTACTAAGAAAAATATTTCCACTGATTATAATGTTAATATATATTAAGTTTATTATGACTTTGTATTTTTAGTTTTACTAAACATAGATTTTTCATCGTATCTCTACCTCTATGTTTGATGCTTATGGAAAAATAGTAAATGAGAGAAAAATTTTTTTAAAAAATATCTATGCCCTAGGTATTGAATTTCTAATTCGATCAAAATAAAATAAAATGAAATTGGACAAATACACGACAAGTTATAAGCTATGTAGTCAAGGTATACCAAAACTATGGTTTAGTCAACTTCAAATGTTAATAAAATATGTAATAATCATGATAATGTCATAAAACCAATTATAGGCCCTTTGTATGGATGATACAAAAATAAATTCAAAATAATCACATTGATATCTATTTAAGAAAAAAAGTTATGCTCTATGAAAACAATGTAGGGTATATGCACAAAGATGGGGGACCAAAAAGGTGCCACTTTGCTTTTTGGTCCCCCCATCAAGCATAGTGCATATGCACTAAAGGGCGTGCACCCTATAGGGCGCATCCCCTATGGCTTGGGTTTCCCAAGACTTAAGCTTGGGCAATCCAAAACAAAGCACGTGAATGCGCTTTGAAAAAAGCCTATTTAGCTAAAGCTATGGGTTGGAAAGCTCATTTTTCTTTCATCAAACCCGTGTTTGCAGCTAAGAAGGGCTTCCCAAGTGGGCACAAACTCTTCTTTTGGCTTGTGAATTCATTTTTTTCATTCATTCATCCATCAAATGGCTCCAAGGCATCGTCAAGTTCGATCTGAAAGAAGAGGTAAGTGTTTTTACAACCCATGCCTCTTATTTGTTTTAAAATTTTAGTTTTGTAGCAATTTGTTTTTTTTTAAATTTGTGTGTAATGAAGATTTTAATATCTAGTTTTTTTAATTTCTAGGAAGAAATAATCTCCCTCAACCAAACCCTCCGTCTCCTCATGAAGAACCAAATGAAGAAACAGATGAAGAAAATGAACCTCAATTGCCTCCACCAATTGAGAAACCTCCTCTTGGAACACAACAAAATTTGATCAACCGAATTGAAAGAGGGCAAAAAGAATTAGAATCTTTAATTACTAGGTTAAAAGATTCTAGTGGTACAAATCTCAGAAGGGAAAGACTTGCAAAACCATTGGAAGCAATCTTGACCCACGTAAGCTCGGTTAGTGGGCAAATTAATTTATGGCAGGATAAAAGAGAAGAACAAAAACAATATTATGCAAATAAATTATCTTATGCGGACATAAAAAAGAAAAAAATCACAAAAGATGACATTTGCAAGCTATTTAAAAAAACTAGGGGACACAGATACTCTTAGAACTACAACAAGGAGGTTCCCAATTCATTGGTGCTTAAATGAAGACATGAAAAACAATTTTTGGGAGAGATGGTTGATGGTCTTTGATTCGCCTCCTTGTAACAATCATGAGGTTCCTAGATATTTCTTGAGGAAACTCTATTGTGAGTTTGTACTCAAGGAGGTGCCAAATTATTTTGACTATCTAGATTCTGAGGGTAGAGGAGGGGGGTCATCATTTGATCAAGCAAGGGCACATCATGACCCTAATGCACCTAGGCTTCCTATTGGCAAGCCATAGGTGGATCATGTTACTATTCCTTCTATTGTGAAGGAACATGTAGATGAAGACACACTAGGCACAATTAGTGCTTTGACACAGACTCTCATTTAGTGTGTCACTCCTTTAGTTGAGGGTGACCATGGTCAATCCTCGAGGGGGCATATTTGTTGGTCATGTGGATGCTTGTGCACATTTGGTACTGGCAAGAGAGAGGAAGAGGATCTTGGAATGATGACTAATAGATTTCTAAATATGACATTTGACATTGACACACAGGTAAATATTTCCAAGCTCATTAAATTGCTTTGATCATATTTCATTTATAAAAGAATAACTAATTAATTTAGTATCTATTGATTATGATAAAAATTCAGGGAAAGAGTGTCAGTGGCAGTGGCAGTGGAAGTGGAAATGATCCTCATGTCCCCTTTTACACATCGTCATCAATTCCACAAGTATGTATCGAATAAAACATTTTAATTAACATATTTGATTATTATGTAATTATATGAATAATTGTATCATAACTTATTGTGCATGTGCATTAGACGTTCATTGGTGGACCATCAATGTTCACAACAGATAGCAAAGGGCATCGTGCCACTTTCCTTGAGGTATCTTTATTTGCATGTTAATTTGATTTACTTGATTATATTTAATTAATAAATGAATGAATGACTAAATTACTAGACAAATTATGATCAAAATCCAGAGGCATGATGATCACATTCTTTCACCTGGCTTTGTGACATCACCAGTGAGTCCACAGGTATATATGTAATAATGCATTATAATTAACATGTCAGTAGTATGTTCTTATATGAATGGTTATCTTATAATTTTTTATGTACCTATGCACTAGTTGAATGTTGGAGCTTTGACTTCGACACCGCACACCGAAGGACGCGGTGGAACCTTCACGGAGGTATCATTTACTTATTAGTAGGGTTGTAAAAAGCATAATACTTTTTTTTGTTTCATTTTCAGTTATTGACATCAAAGACTCCTCCTTCTGTCCATGATACTTTGGATCGTGGAGTAGCTGCAGCAATAGCTAGTTCTGAAGCACTGACTAAGGTATGAAAGAGATCACTTAATTTTAATTGTTATTTTAATAGTTTGTATTAAATTTTATAATGATATTCATGTATGTATTTTAATTATTAGTTTGATAATTGTTGTAGGGACTTATTACTCCAGATTGCTAGCATGTGCCTTCGGTGGATGAACATAGTGACTATTTGCTAGCGGTAAGCGAATATTCAATTTTATGTCATTATATAATTTAATTTTGATGTATATTAGTTATTGATGCTTAAATTTTTTTTATTAGCTTGAGCTACAGAAGAGTCTAGACAAGAGGACGAGTGAGTGCACTCAAAATACTATAGCATCCACTACATCTCCATCGATGCGACGATCGAAGACAGCTCGGGATTTGTTTTCTTCCCCTGGAGGGAAAGGACTAGATTAGGGATATGGATTGTATGCCTATATGGCATTAGTGGACATATTTTTTTGTATATTGTATAAGTGATACATTGTACATCCATTTGGATTTGAGGAAGCCAGTTTAACTGTATTGAATATATTCAATGTATGACATTATTGGACATATATATTTGGCATCATTCCCTACGAATATATATTTTTTATGTTTTAGTTATGTAATTAATGTGTTTGGTGTATTGATGTATACTAATTTATGTTTATGTGGATGTCTTTTGCTTTGTAAATTTCCCATGCCTTATAGTTATGCTTGTATGTTTATCAATGTATGTTTAACTTGTTGACTGTGCTACAAATGCTAGTCACTGTCCTCAATAATAGTCAATTGCTTGACTATAATAATAAAAAAAGTAATGAAATGAATGCTGAAATGTATAAATATAATATAAGGCAATATTTATATGTCACAACCTATCCAAGATCACATGGAATCAAATATTTATATTCATTGGTGTGTTCCCTGTTCCACGGGACAATCACAATATAAAGACATGACCTCGAACAGGTGAGGCGGCATATGGCAAGGTTGTCATCTATTGACCCCAATACTAGGCCTATTTTGATTTGTGGGTACCCTAATGTTGGCAAGAGTTATTTTATTAATAAGATTACTATGACGAATGTGGATGTGCAACCTTATGCTTTTACAAACTAGCTTCTAATTGTCCCCTAACTAACTAATTGTTAATGACAAACACTAGAATACATATTTGCACTCATCCTACTACTCGCCCCGTAGTGGTAGGCGGTGTTCAAATGAATGTCTGTGCCAAAAAAGGTTGTCAGTAACATTTATCTAGTCATTCAAAGTTGTTGGAACAAACGGTTCGATGCTATGACCGATAGTTTGAAAGATACGCAATGTTGGCCATTTGAACTGAGAACACTATGAGTTTTGACATCGACCGAAAATATGTTTCCAAATATAAAAGAAATTGAATCTCTGAAAACTGAGATAGGCTATTGTAGGCATCAGAAACATGGTCCCGTAGCACTTGACAAATCGATGCTACCTCGTACAAGCTCCGAGATATGATCCCACAAAGATCTCTAATTTCATGCTTAAGGGACCTTGAGGGACAATTCGGCCTGGAGTCATTGACGGGGTTCGAATGACTGTGTGTGCCAAATGAGGTTTCCCCTAGTATTAACCTGACCATTTAGAGCTGTTGGAACAAACGGTTCCATGCTATGACTGACGATTGGAAAGATACACAACGTTGGCCATTTGAACTGAGGAACACTATGAGTTTTGACATTGATCGAGAATGTGTTTCCAAATATAAATGAACTTGAATATCTGAAAACCGAGACAGGATATTGTAGGCCTCAGCAACATGGTTCTGTAGCACTTGATGGATCGATGCTACCTTGCACGAGCTCTGAGATATGACCTCGTAAAGATCGATGATTTCATGCTTAAGGGACCTTGAGGGACACTTCAGTCTGAAGTCATCGGTGGGGTTCGAACGACTGTGTGTGGCAAACGAGGTTGCCACTAGCGTTTACCTGACTATTTGGAGCTTTTGGAACATACTGTATGCACCCTAAAATGGTTGCCTAGACTTTGGGCCCCATTCTTCATTTTATCAATGTTGAAATTATTTTATCAATTTTTTGAATCAATGATTTTTAATATTTTTAATTCAAATCAATTTATTTGATCAAATTGTAATTAATTCAAAAATTTTAATATATTTCCCAAGTTTTATTTAATTGAGAGAACTTGCTCCCTTTTAATTAAATAAAAATACCTTTTAATTAAAAATAAATCTTTTAATTAAATAATAAAATCACTTTATTCTAAGCCACATTTAATTAAAACAACAAATCTCTTCTAAATAAATAAAAAATCTTTTAATTAAACAATGGAAACCACTTTGCTAAAAATAATAAATAAATAATAAAAATAAAAATAATAAAGTGCACTTTCCTATGAGATAGAATTTTTTGACTTTTTGAAAAAGGTTTTTGCCTCTTAATCTCTTCCACACATCTTTTTGCCTCTTAATCATGTCCATTGATTTTGCCTCTTGAGAATCTTGAGCACATAGATCAACCAAGATTTAATCTCCACCATTGCTCATTTCTTTTGCCTCTTAATCTTGACCGTCCATTCATTTCTAAATTCTTTTATAAGGAGACTCTCTCCTCATTCTTAATGATCCATCTTTTGCATCATCATCTCTTGCATTATCATCTTCTTGGAGTCTTGGCATCTTAGCATCTTGGAATCTTGGAGTCTCTCGATCTTGGCATCTTGGAGCTATGTTATTCTTAGATCTCTTGTATTGAAGCATTGCATCATCATTTTTATTTTCTTTCTTGCATCTAGCTTAGATCTACTTTCATTTTCATTTGCATGCATATTTGATGATCATGGAGACTAGTATTTTTATTTTTTCTTTTTGAATCGCTCATTTTGAGGTGTACTTGCATGGGCACAAACTAGGTCAAATCTGAAGGCCTCTGTTATAAACCCTTGCACTTCATGAATAGAGAGCTATGAGTCGTCATTTGAGACCTCATTCTTGAACAATCTTGGATATAATGATTCATAGAAGTGTGACAATATTTTAGCACATATTTTTGGTACCCACCATGGGGCAACCCACCTTTACATGCTAGTTTTGATTATTTTTAGAGCTAACCCCCTTGTGCATGATTTGCTTGGAGATTAAAAGTCTAGATTTTCAAAGATTTGATCATATCTTCCAAACAACTTTGTGTTTTGGTCTAAAAAGTTTTGTGCAGGTTGACGACATATCAGAGAAGCTCTAATAAAAAAATTAGAATTTTTTGAGCTATTTTCAATTTTTTATAATTTTTTTTTAATTTTTCATAAAAATTTAATTGTTGGCACAAATTAGCATATTTTTCAAAAAAAAATTTATTTTTGGAAAGCTCTTCTAATTTCACAGGGGGTCTATTCTTTGTGTTTTAAATTTGGATGCAATATCATAGCTCAAATAATTGATTTACAAAAAGTGGTCTATTTTTTTTAAATGGGTCTCTAGGGCACAAATGAAGAGATTTTTCTAAAAAATTTATATTTTTGGAAAGCTCTCTATTTTTTAGCAAGGGTCTTTGTTTTGCATTTATATTTTTGTGGTAGAAATCATATCAAAAAAATTAGATCTTGTTGACTAAGTCAAATGCAAAAAAAATAAAATTTTGTGATGAGTATGCACTTATTTTTCATGGTTCAATGCATGATATGAGTTGTCATTTGGATTACTTGTTGGATATTATTGCTCCTAAAAATTGATTTTTAGATCTAACCCTAGGGTTTGCATAAGTTGGACATACATTGCATATCTTGTTTATTTGTTTGCTTGTTTACTTGTTGGAGAGTTTGTGGCTTGCTTGCACAAAAAAAGTTCAACAAAAATCTACTAAGCGCATTGCTTTGGACTTGAGGTATTTTTTTGAATCTCTATAACATTTGAATTTTGGAAATAAAATGAATCTCTCATGTGTCTAGCTTGAGTGTTTATTTCTTTCATAGATCACACTTCACTTTGGGGCTCTAAAAAGAACATAGATTTACCTTTTTTGCATATGTGTTTCACATAGTAATTAGGCCCTATGAACACTATTTGTGGTGATCTTGAGAGACTGGGTTTCTTTTGAGGCTCTTCTTGATGATAGATCCCCTTGTAGGTAGGGAGGATATTGAAATTATCTCACGTTCCCTTGATTTGCATCCTCATCTTTTGGTTGATACATTTTCTCTCTGGAGGGGTTGATAGATCACAAGTTGTTGATACCATAGATCTTGGTGAGGTTAATTTCAGTCTTAGCATGTTGGATTAATCTGTTTGCTATGTTTGGGTGAAGGGAAGAGGCTAGAAGATTATGCTCTACTCCCTTTTTGGGTAGTACCAGAAACTCAGATCCTTGGATCTAAACTAAGTCCCCATGTGGTCCTTTTTGTGAGTCACCTTGTTAGAGAGGGTTAGCCATAGTGGACATTCCCTTTATTGGGTAAACCATGTGGATGGAACCTCAAGCGGTAATAGCCATTTTTGCCATGGTAGTGACAACTGTTATATAAATTTCCTTGTGGAAGAAAACTTCATGGGTGTAGTTTCTTGTTGGGCTGTCAGATCTCCTTAGCATCTTTGATTGATTAAATTCTCAGAATGTGTCAAAACCCCCATGTGCCTGGATTGGAGTTCACCCTCTTGAGATTGCAAAAGTTGCAGAGTCAAACCATTACTAAAAACCATAGTGCAACCAACTTTTTCTTTTCTAAGACTATGTGCATGATTGCAAAAACATTTTGAGAACATACACAAGTAGAATCTTTAAGGAGTAGCATACTAAGTCACTATTTCTTGTTCATGTGCAAGGTTACTTTGTCTCTTGCTCATTGTTTGAAGACATTGTTTGCTTGAACTCCTTGATTGTTGTTTTATGTGCTTGATCAATGATAAAAATCTGTTGATGTATTTATGTGATCAATTTAAACAAACAAATCTAAGTTCCCGAGTGATAAAAACTTCAAAGATCTCCCCAAAAGTGCTATGACATGTTTCTCAACATCCAAATGAACTTAAATGGTATCAAGTTGCACAAAATGACTCTTGGTCTTCTTTCTTCCACATCTCCCATGTCTTCCTAGTCTCCCATTTTCATTCCTTTCTCTTCTTCCTTCATGTCCTCTTGATTCTTTTCCTCTTATTTTCTAGTCTACTAACTTCTATTCATCTCTTCTATCACTTCCATGCTTGGTTCCTCCTCTTCTAGAATCATGAGTTTCAACTATCTTGCTATAGAACCTCTCTTGAAAATGGATGATCTTGATCTCCTTGCTCAATTTGAAGCATATCATTCCTCCAAAACTCTCATTGATGATAAATTTATGACAAAAATATAAAAGAAAGCAATTAAATCACCCGCCTTTGGTAGAATCATGTTCATAATCCTCTCACGATCTTCTTCTTCCAAACATTCTTCATCATCTAAGTCTTCTCATTCTTCTTCACCTTCCAAGTCTTATCATGACTCTTATAAACATCATTTGAATTCTTCATCTTCCAAGTCTTACCATGACTCTTCTAGACATTATTTGAATTCTTCATCTTCCAAGTCTTATCATGGCTCTTCTAGATATTATTCGCATTCCTCATTATCTAAGTCTTCTTCCTCCACTAGGTCTCCACTTTCCTCTTCTTCACGATCTCGTTCATCTTCTACTTCTCCCAAGAGTCTTACTTCTCAATATGAGCAATATAGTAATCCTTGTGATACCTCTCCCACGAAGGGTGACAAGCCCACCTTTGATGACTATGATGACTATTATGATGGCTATGATAATGAACCATATAGTCATACCTATGAAACCTCTATTCCTAAGAGTCCTCCTCATCGTGTTCTCATGCTTACTAAAGGGTCATCCTATTGGATAGATCATGATGGTGATTCATATGATTCTGATTTTGAAGGAGACTTTGATGATTTCTATGAATAATACCTTGATTATGATCCATTCACTACTACCGAGGATTATAAAATGCACCACGCTGATTTGAAACATCAATATTATAAGAATCATTCCTCTAAGAACATTCATGTTGAAAATAAAGATTACACTCTCAAGAAAGATTATGTTAATGATGGACCTTTGTCTTGTGATGTTTCCCTTCCATCCCCTACTTCCTCCAATACCCATACATTTCCTAAAGCTTCCGAGTCTTCCAAATCTATCACAAATCCTTCATCCAACAAAGATCCTAATACTTTTCATGCGGTTCCCTATAGTTATCCTCAAGGGCTACCTCTTAAAGAAACTCAAGCTAACCTTCACTTGGCTGTAAATAATTTCAATAATGCTAAACCTAAAGAGCCTAAGCCTTTATACGCTATAATGCCTACTTCAGCTAGTCCTTCACCATCTTTTCCAAAGTATTCCATACAATTCCAACATGCTTCCTTGTCCTTAGAAGTGGCTCCATGTCAAGAGGACTCTAAAACTGATAAAGAAAAGAACATAAAGAAATATCAAGATCAAGAACCTTCCATGTCATCCAATTCTTTTCATGATCTCTCTTATTTGTTTCATGGTTCTTTTGATCCTCTATGCCCTTCCTCATTCATTCCACCATGTCCTAAGCAAGATCAAGCTACTACTTACACTGTTGAGCTTATTGACAATCAAAATAACCTTACTACACTTGCGCTTTCCAAAGATGATACTTCCATTAAGGTTATTAAAAATGGTGTTGTTATTTCTGATGTTAAGCTTATTGAAAATCAAGAGAAAAATGATATGCTTATGCTATCCAAAGATCCTTGTCAAGATCGAAGCCTTCCATCTTCTTGGTCTACCGTTCCATGTTCGCTTCCACTTTCTACTCTTCCTAAGTCTTTTCAAGCTTTGAGAAATCCTATCAAAGAAGTTACTCCTATTCAAGATGTTCATGATCCTATTACAAATCGTAATGTTCACTCTAAAAATGCTAATCTCCTTGGTTGTCATATAGATTTTGATGAACTTATTGATTATCCTTTTGTATCTTCCAGGTCCATATTTGGACCTCCTCCACCAATACTAAGGGCTTCATGTCTTCCTTCCATCTTGGGTTCTTATGTCCCTTCACTTTCCCCTCCTAATTCTCCTAATTTTTCATCCATCTTGGGTCCTTACATCCCTCCATCTCCTATCTTTCCTCAAGATCAACATAGATGCATACCCTTGAATCCTTTTCATCCACCCACCCATCTAAACCAGTCATATCCTCCTCCTTCTTCCACAAGTCCCAAATCTTTTGGAAGTAATTTGAATGTTCAATACAAGAAAAAGAAGCAATACAAGAATCCATTAAAAAAAGAAGATCACCATGTCTCCTCTAATCGACATGGAGGCATAAAGTCAAAAGAGATATCTAAGAAGAAAATTACAAGTATGGGTTCCAAAATCCATCATTGAAGATATTCTCTCTAAATCATCAAAAAGAAATAAAAAGCCTACGACTATATGGATTCCAAAGTCTCTCTTGAAAGAGTATGATGTTGAACAAAAAGTGAAGTTGACATTCAAGATTCCAAAGGCTTCCACTTCATCTTCTTCCAAAAACATTCTTCCATTCCATGCACCCAAACCGCAACCTCTACTATATGTTCACCATATTCCTTCACGTATTCCTTCATTCATGTTTCCTTCATCCTCTCGCCACCCTTCAAGGTGTGTGTGTTGATGTTGATCTTGCCTTCCTTTCCATCTACCCTTTCACAATCCTTCTATTCATTATTCTTCTACCTTCTATCATTTTTCCTCATTTGCCTATTCCTACTATTTTCCAACCTCACTCACTTTACATAAAATTTTATCCTCCATTTTTCTCTTCCATCTTCCTTTCCCTATTAGTATCTTTGAGCATATCATTTTGAATCCTTGGCATATCATGGTTTATCCTTTCAAGGAGCATTATCTAAAAAGCTTGCCTTCTTCCAAATAAAAAAAATTTAAAAAAATAGAAAAATGAAAAAAGAAAACAAAAAAAAAATGAAAAAATTGAAAATGTGCCTTGGTGGAAACTTGGAAACAGGCACCTTGGTAGCAAAAGTAAAGAGAAATAAATTCATCCTATGGTGAAAACCACTCTCTTGTGGCACCTTGGATAAGTACCATGATGAAAACTTGGCAATCAGGCATCATGCGTAGTTCTTCTACATATTTCATCTATTCCATCTTCTCTCTTTGATCTTGACAATGTTGACCTATACATGAACATTTGGCTATCTTGTGATCTATCTTACGATGATCTTGCTTTCATTTCATTCATGTTTAGCCTTCATATTTATTTTCCTCCATTCATTCTAGCCTTTCACTATCATTTTCCCCTTTGGTCTTGATTTAATAAAAAAGAGTAAAATGCATTGCTATGAAGCCTCTTGACATGTCTAATCCTTTGGACTGCATCCTTTCCTTCTTTTGCATTGTGCTTTTGTGACTTATCCTATGCTGGCATTTCATTGCTTGTCCAAATGTGCTTTACATAACAATTTTTTCCCTAGCTTGGGTACTCTTGAATAGTTTGCCTTTGAGAATTTCTTCCCTTCATTCTCCTTCATTCTCTTGTCTTTCATCTCTTCCACCAGCTTGCTAATCCCTCTTGTTCTCCACCTTGCTAGACATTGGGACTACATGATGTGATCTTGCTTAGGAGTTTGATGCTCATTCTGTCTGGGGGCATCCTTTGTACATACTTATTAATCCTGAAAAAATTGAAAAAAAAATGGTATATTGTTAAAAAATTTTAAAATTGGAAAATGTCCTGAAAAAATGATCATCTTAGTGAAAATCTAGCAATAGACGCTTTGATGTATCTCCAAAAAAATTATATATTTCAAAAATACCAAAAAATCAAAAAAATTCAAATAAAAAAAAAGAAAAAGAAAAAGTGCCTTGGTGAAAACCTGGAAACAGGCGCCTTGGTAGAAAAAATATAAAAAAATTATAAAAAGTCCTGAAAAAAGGGAAAAAAAAATTTGCAATAAAATCCAAGTGGTGAAAACCTGGAAACAGGTGCTACTTGAGGCCTTTGCACCCCTGTTTCTTAGCACGCATCCTTGGCACTCAGCCTTTCTTCATCATGCCTTGTCCTTGTTGCCTTGGTTTGGAATTGGTCTTTGTCTTTATTTAGGGGGCATAACTATGTTAGCTTTGGTCTCTTGGACGCGTTTGTCTTTAGTATACCTTATAAACAGTATTTTTCAACACCTCCCCAATTGTGTTTTTCAACACACCCCCTGGCGTCAAGTGTTTTTCAACACTTATTGGTTTGGTCTTCCCTAGTTTTTTCATGTGATCTTACCTGCTTGCAAGCATTTGATCCTTATCCTCAGAACTCAGTATCAGTTAACACACTTAAAATTTTAAACACAACACTTAATGCTTGAGATATGTCATGATCTTTTCTTTGTGTGCTGACTGTTATTGATTTTCATTGAGTGTCCTTGTCTAATAAGTCTCTCCATGATGCATAGCTAGAGGACTTGGGGCATGGGGCATATTTTTATTTTCGTTCTGCTTGTGGGTGTGTTCTTGAAGATCTTGAGTGTCTCTTGTTGTTCCCTTGAAACACTTAGAAGATTTGAGGCATCATCCTTGACTATTTTTGCACAACTGTTCTTATAGTCATCCTGACCTTTATGCCTTGATGTGAGAGTGGTTTTGCTACATTAAATTGGGTAAGATAACAACCAAGTCATCTTGACCTTTATGTCTTTGATGCTTATGTTAGAATCTTTCCACATTCCAATCTGATCTAAATCACATTCATATCTTCATAGTTGCGCTTGTGACTAGTGATGGTTGTGTGATTTTCTGATGTCCATTAATAATGGCCCAATTATGAAAATAAGTTCTTTGGCATTCTCTAATAAATAATGAACACAAGATCCTATAGTTGCTCTATTGCAAGTACACCTTTGCATTTTCATGTAGCTTGCATTGTTAGACTTCATATTAATTTGCATTTTTAAGTTGCGTTATGAGTTTGAGAGGGTTTTCCTTCATCTTTCTTTTAGACACTTAATCAGTTGTGATCACGTTCTGATCTTCATTTCCTTATCTTCTTTCATGATCTCAATTGAAATTTCTCATCTTAAATAGTTGATTGATTTTTGAGGCATTCTCTATCTTGAGGTAGATTCTCTTTCTTCTCTCTATTTATTTTCACGTCTTCCAACCTTCGATCTTCCATTTGCTTTCATCCCACTTCTTTTCTTCTAATTCAACCTTGGGGCATAATCTTTGATGATCTACCTTGGTTCTGTGATTCTTATATCTTTCATCTTGCATCAAGAACCTTATCTTTAGTTCGATTTGATCAAATTTATTGATTTACTGTTTCTCCTCTATCTCATTTTGATTTTGATCATGAGGGGGCAGTACCTATCAAACTTCAATCTTTGATTCAGTTTTATCAATTCAATTCTTGCTTGAGATTCTTATCTCTTATTTGAGACTTGACAATTACCTATTTACAATGGTGTTGGCCTTGTCTTTTTCAATCAGCTTATCTTTGTCTTGGCATGTTCCTAGAATGATCACACATCTGGATTGTTTTGTGATTCCAAATCAACCTCACATTTCAATTTTTCTTTGGCCACATGTGTTCCAAGAATGTCACACATCACCCAAAAAGGGGCAAATGTATGCACCCTAGAATGGTCGCCTAGACTTTGGGCCCCATTCTTCATTTTATCAATGTTGGAATTATTTTATCAATTCTCTAAATCAATGATTTTTAATATTTTTAATTCAAATCAATTTATTTGATCAAATTGTAATTAGTTCAAAAATTTTAATATATTTCCCAAGTTTTATTTAATTGAGAGAACTTGCTCCCTTTTAATTAAGTAAAAATCTCTTTTAATTAAATAATAAAATTACTTTATTCTAAGCCACATTTAATTAAAAGAACAAATCTCTTTTAAATAAATAAAAAATCTTTTAATTAAATAATGGAAACCACTTTGCTAAAAATAACAAATAAATAATAAATAATAAAAATAATAAAGTAAAGTGCACTTTCCTATGAGATAGAATTTTTTGACTTTTTAAAAAAGGTTTTTGCCTCTTAATCTCTTCCACACATCTTTTTGTCTCTTAATCATGTCCATTGATTTTGCCTCTTGAGAATCTTGAGCACATGGATCAACCAAGATTTAATCTCCGCCATTGCTCATTTCTTTTTGCCTCTTAATCTTGACCGTCCATTCATTTCTAAATTCTTTTATAAGGAGACTCTCTCCTCATTCTTAATGATCCATCTTTTGCATCATCCATCTTTTTCATTATCATCCTTTTGGAGTCTTGGCATCTTAGCATCTTCGAATCTTAGAGTCTCTCAATCTTGGCATCTTGGAGCTATGGTATTCTTAGATCTCTCATATTGAAGCATTGCATCATCATTTTTATTTTCTTTCTTGCATCTAGCTTAGATCTACTTTCATTTTCATTTGCATGCATATTTGATGATCATGGAGACTAGTATTCTTTCTTTTTCTCTTTGAATCTCTCATTTTGTGGTGTACTTACATGGGCACAAACTAGGTCAAATTTGAGGGCCTCCATTACAAACCCTTGCACTCCATGAATAGAGAGCTATGAGTCGCCATTTGAGACCTCATTCTTGAGAAATCTTAGATATAATGATTCATAGAAGTGTGACAATATTTTAGCACACACATACAGTTCCATGCTATGACCGACAGTTATAAAGATACGCAACATTGACCGTTTGAATTGAGGAACACTGTGAGTTTTGACATCGACTGAGAATGTGTTTCCAAATATAAATAAATTTGAATATCTAAAAACTAAGACAAGCTATTGTAGGCCTTGACAACATGGTCCTGTAGCACCTAACAGATCGATGCTACCTCACACGAGCTTGAAGATATGACCCCATAAAGATCACTAATTTCATGCTTAAGCGACCTTGATTGACACTTCGGCCCGGAGTTGTCAGTGGGGATCGAATGACTGTGCATGACAAATGAGACTTTCACTAGCGTTTACTTGACCATTTGGAGCTATTGGAATAGACGGTTCCATGCTACGACTAACAGTTGGAAAGATACGCAACATTGGCCGTTTGAAATGAGGAACACTATGAGTTATGACATTGACCGAGAATGTGTTTCCAAATATAAATGAACTTGAATATCTAAAAATTGAGATAGGCTATTGTAGGCCCTAGAAACATGGTCCCTTAGCAACTAATGGATCGATGCTACCTCACACGAGCTCCAAGCTATGACCCTACAAAGATAATTGATTTCATGCTTAAGCGACCTTGAGGGACACTTCAGCCTAGAGTCAGCGGTGATCGACCAATTTTGCATGGTGAATTAGGTTGCCACTAGCATTTACCCATCCATTCGAAGCTATTGGAATAGATGGTTCATTTCTATGACCAACGGTTGGAAGGATATGCAATGTTGCTCATTTGAATTGACAAACACTGTGATTTTTGACATCGACTAAGAATGTGTTGCCGATTTTAAATGAACTTGAATCTCTAAAAACTAAGACAAGTTATTGTGGGCCCCAGCAACATGGTCCCATAGCAACTCATGGATCAATGCTACCTTTCATGAGCTCCAAGATATGACCTCGCAAAGATTGTCTATTTCATGCTTAAGCGACCTTGAGGGACAGTTCGGCCTGGAGTCATTGGCGGGGATCAAATGATTGTGCATGGTGAATGAGGTTGCTACTAGCATTTACCTGGCTATTCGAAGCTATTGGAATAGAGGGTTTGATGCTATTACCAATGGTTGGAAGGATATGCAATGTTGGCCGTTTGAATTAAGGAACACTATGAGTTTTGACATCGATTGAGAATGTGTTGCCGAACATAAATGAACTTGAATCTCTAAAAACCAAGACAGGCTTTTGTAGGCCCTAGCAACATGGTCACATAGCACCTAATAGATCAATGCTACCTTGAATGAGCTCAAAGATATGACCCCACAAAGATTTCTAATTTCATGCTTAAGAGACCTTGAGGGACACTTCGACCTGGAGTCGTCGGCGGGGATCAAACAACTGTGCATGGTGAATGAGGTTGCCACCAGTGTTTACCCACCCATTCGGAGCTATTGGAATAGATGGTTTGATGCTACAACTGATGATTGGAAGGATACGGAATGTTGGACATTTGAACTAAGGAACACTGTGAGTTTTGACATCGACCAAGAATGTGTTGCCGAGTTTAAACGAACTTGAATCTCTAAAAATTGAGATAGGCTTTTGTAGGCCTCAACAAAATGGTCCTATAGAAACTGATAGATGGATGATACCTTGTATGAGCTCTAAGATATGACCCCGAAAAGATCATTTATTTCATGCTTAAGTGACCTTGAGGGACACTTCGGCCTAGAGTCGTCAGCGGGATCGAACGACTATGCATGGTGAATGAGGTTGCCACTACCATTTACTTAGCCATTCAAAGATTTTCGAATAGATGGTTTGATGCTACAATTGATGGTTGGAAGGTTACGCAACATTAACCATTTGAACTGAGGAACACTGCGAGTTCTGACATCGACCGAGAATGTGTTGCCGAATTTAAACAAACTTGAATCTTTGAAAACTGAGATAGGCTTTCGTAGACCTCAGCAACACAATCTTGTAGCAACTAATGGATCAATGCTACCTCACATGAGCTTCGAGATATGACCCTGCAAAGATCATTGATTTTATGCTTAAGCGACCATGAGGGACACTTTAGCCCGAAGTCATCAGTGGGGATCGAACGACTGTGCATGGTGAATGAGGTTGCCATTAGTGTTTACCTAGCCATTCAGAGCTATTGGAACAGACAGTTTGATGTTATGACTGATGATTGGAAGGATACGCAATGTTGGTTGTTTGAACTGAGGAACACTATGAGTTCTGACATCGACCGAGAATGTGTTGCCGAATTTAAATGAACTTGAATCTCTCAAAAATGAGATAAGCTTTTGTAGGCCCTGGAAAAATGGTCTCGTAGAAACTAACAAATTGATGCTACCTCACACGAGCTATGAGATATGACCCCACAAAGATCACTGATTTCATGCTTAAGTGACCTTGAGGGATACTTTAGCCCGGAGTCATTGGTGGGGATCGAATGACTGTGCATTGTCAATGAGGTTGCCACTAGCATTTACCCTACTATTCATAGCTGTTGGAATAGACGGTTTGATGCTATGACCTACGGTTAGAAGGATATGCAATATTGACCATTTGAACTAAGGAACACTGTGAGTTCTGACATCGACCGAGAATGTGTTGCCAAATTTAAATGAACTTGAATCTTTGAAAATTGAGATAGGCTTTTGTAGGCCCCAATAACATGGTCTCATAGCAACTAATGGATCAATGCTACCTCGCATGAGCTCTGAGATATGAACCTAAAAAGATCATTGATTTTATGCTTAAGCGACCTTGAGGGACACTTCAGCCTGGAGTCATCGGCGGGGATCAAATGACTGTACGTGGCAAATGAGGTTGCCACTAGCATTTACCTAGCCATTTGGAGCTATTAGAATAGATGGTTCATTGCTACAACTGACATTTGGAAGGATACACAACATTAGCCATTTGAATTGAGGAACACTATGAGTTCTAACATCAACCGAGAATGTGTTGCCAAATTTAAATGAACTTGAATCTCTAAGAATTAAGACATTCTTTTCTAGGCACCGTCAACACAATCCCATAGCACCTAACAGATCGATGCTACCTTCCACGAGCTCTAAGATATGAGTCCACAAAGATCACTGATTTCATGCTTAAGTGACCTTGAGGGACACTTCAGCCTTGAGTCGTCAGTTGTGATCAAATGATTGTGTATGGCCAACAAGGTTGCCACTAGCATTTACCCGACCATTCAAAGCTATTGGAACAAATAGATCGATGCTACGACTGATGATTGGAAGGATATGAAATGTTGGCCATTTGAATTGAGGAACACTTTGAGTTCTGACATCGACCGAGAATGTGTTGCCAATTTTAAATGAACTTGAATCTTTGAAAACTGAGATAGAATTTTGTAGGC
The DNA here is from genome assembly GCA_027943335.1 of Chamaecyparis obtusa. NCBI lineage: Eukaryota > Viridiplantae > Streptophyta > Pinopsida > Cupressales > Cupressaceae > Chamaecyparis > Chamaecyparis obtusa. Next base: position 121,746 of record BSBK01012357.1, read on the forward strand.
CCTGACAACACGGTCCCGTAGAAACTAACAGATCAATGGTACCTCACACATGCTCCAAGATATGACCCCACAAAGATCACTAATTTCATGCTTAAGCAACCTTGAGGGACACTTTGGCTTGGAGTTGTTAGTGGGGATCAAACAATTGTGCATGGCAAACGAGGTTGCCACTAGCATTTACCCAACCATTCAGAGCTTTTGGAATAGATGGTTCATTGCTACGACTGAAGGTTGGAAGGATACGCAACGTTGGCCATTTGAACTGAAGAACACTGTGAGTTCTAACATCAACCAAGAATGTGTTTCTGAATTTAAACAAACTTGAATCTCTAAAAATTGAGACAGGCTTTGGTAGGCCCTAAGAACACGGTCTTGTAGTACCTGACAGATTGATGCTACCTCACATGAGCTCTGAGATATGACCCCACAAAGATCATTGATTTCATGCTTAAGTGACCTTGAGGGACACTTTGGCCTAGAGTCATCGGTGGTGTTCGAACGACTGTGCATGGCAAACAAGGTTGCCATTAGCGTTTACCTAGCCATTTAGAGCTATTAGAATAGACAGATCGATGCTACGACTAAAAGTTGGAAGGATACACAACGTCAACCATTTGAACTGAGGAACACTATGAGTTCTGACATCGACCAAGAATGTGTTGCTGAATATAAATGGACTCGAATAACTAAAAACTGAGACAGACTTTTGTAGGCCCCAGCAACATAGTCCCATAGCACCTAACGAACTGATGCTACCTTGCACAAGCTTTGAGATATGACCCTACAAAGATCATTGATTTCATGCTTAAGCGACCTTGAGGGACACTTCGGCTCGGAGTCATCGGCGGGGATCAAATGACTATGCATGGCAACTGAGGTTGCCACTAGTGTTTAACCAACTATTTAGAGCTATTAGAACAGATGGTTCAATGCTACGACTGATGATTGGAAGGATACGCAACATTGGCCATTTGAACTGAGGAACACTATGAGTTCTAACATCGACCGAGAATGTGTTGCCAAATTTAAATAAAATTGAATCTCTGAAAACTGAGATAGGCTTTTGTAGGCCCCGACAACATGGTCTTATAAAAATTGATGGATTGATGCTACCTTGCACGAGCTCTGAGATATGACCCCACAAAGATCACTAATTTCATGCTTAAGTGACCTTGAGGGACACTTCAGCCCAGAGTCATCGACGGTGATTGAACGACTGTGTGTGGTGAACAAGGTTGCCACTAGTGTTTACCTAGCCATTCAGAGCTGTTGGAATAGATGGTTTGATGTTACAATTGATAGTTGGAAGGATACGCAACATTGGTTGTTTGAACTAAGGAACACTATGAGTTCTGACATCGACAGAGAATGTGTTGCCAAATTTAAACGAACTTGAATCTCTGAAAACTGAGACAAGATTTTGTAGGCCCTAGCAACATAGTCCCATAGCAACTAATAGATCCATGCTACCTCACATGAGCTCCGAGATATGACCCCACAAAGATCGCTGATTTCATGCTTAAGCGACCTTGAGGGACACTTCGGCCCAGAGTCATCGGCAGTGATCAAATGACTGCGCGTGGGGAATGAGGTTGCCACTAGCATTTACCTGGCCATTCAGAGCTGTTGTAATAGACGGATTGATTCCCTGATCCTTCCACAAGTGCTATTCCAAAAAGTTCTGATCACTTGAGGGATAGAAAATTATCTGTTGAGTTAAAAATAAAATCAATATAAGACGTTGAAAATGAAGTGAAAATTATCTCTATTATATTACAGTCTCCTATACTTTGCAAGTTTGTTTGGCAAGGGTTCAAGAAGCTGATCTATTATTGTCTAAAGGATATTTTGGGGTTCTGTGTTTTGTTACATGTTTTTTAATAACTATATTTAGATGGTTCTTAAGGTAATGTTGCTTATTTTATGTGAAAATTTGTTCTACAAACAACACTGAACACATTTGTAGATAAAATCAAATTACCACGAGAAAGGACAATGGTGACTCTTATGGATCCTAGTAGAAGGGAATGACATGTACGATTCCTCAAAGATCTCCACAAAGCTTCCTTGATTCATGGATGGAGATATTTTTCAATTGCCAATAATCTTGAGAATGGAGATGCCTGCATTTTTGAGCGGGTAGATGATAGTCCATATTTTCCCCGTTGTCAAAGAATGTAGTCCTTACAAGTATTTTAAAGGAGGACAAGTACATAATAGCCTTCCATCATGTATGAATAAGAAAATACAAGTCTTATGCAATGATTTTGTCACCAATTTTCCAGCAAAGGCATCTGGACTTGAAAAGGGAAACTATGTGAAACAAGGAATAGAATAGCTGCAAGGGAAGAAGGTAAAACCTAGTAATGGAAGAAAATGTATTAATCTGGATAAACCAAAATGTAAACCTTCCATTTTAGAGAGGGAGAAGTTGAAATTCATGTCCTAAACAAATTTAACATATGACTTAATGAATGAAAACTCCATCAAATAAATAAATAACACAAATACTAATTAATTAAATAATTTCAAATATATCACTATTTACAATACATGTCAACTAAAATCATCAACCCAACTTGCTCATAAATACACCTAGCCATTTCAAATCTCAAAAAATTACTGATTTGATATCTCACAAACAAAACTATCTGCCCAAAAATTCTCTTGCATTAAATGCCATCCCTCCCAATGCAACAACATAGGACCAAAATCCATAAAAGGTACACAACATTCAATTCCACACAAGCCCATAATCTCTTCAAAAGATATTGGGAGCTAGTGAAAAATACTTCTACATATGCTCTTAATTACCCACAAACAATTCTTTAAATCAAGCCTTGTATACAATCCAATCCCATACCTGTGCATTTGAGAATGCTAAGAAACTTAACCTGTAAAAAATTCCAGTCAGTTGTTCATACAAGCATAAAATACATGGCTCCAAAAGCTTCTAGGGCTTCCACAACTGTTAAAGCAAATGGTATGAAATGAGAGAATGAAGTAAAGGCTTCTCCAAAGTAGGGAAAAGAAAAGAAAGTGATGTTTAAGCCCACAAAGGATTCAACAGTCAAAGCCATGAAATCTGAGAATAAGAAGAAGAAGAGGAAGAGAAGTGTAGAAAGTTACAAGAGGTTTATATACAAGGTGTTGAAACAAGTGCATCCCTCCAAGGGAATATCCAGTGCTTCCATGGATATCATGGAGAGCTTCATGATTGATATTTTTGATAAGATTACTTGTGAGGCTACTTGTCTCTTGAAGTATAACAAGATCGTGACACTTTCCTCCAAAGAAATTGAGATTGATTTCAAGTTTATTCTGCCTGGAGAGTTGGCTAGGCATGCTACTTCTGAAGGAAGTAAGGCTGTTACCAAGTTTTCTATTGCTCTGGGTTAGGTTTTGTTGGAAGATTTTAGGTTTTTTGTACGTGGTGTTTATGGCAGGCTTGTTTGGAGATTAGTGGATGATAGAGTTGCTTCTTTGGGCAAGGGCTAATTAGGCCTAGTTGAAGGGTTAGGGGGTGAAGGAAGTGTTCTCTAGTCAGGTCATGAAACTATGAGAATGATATCAACTTAGTAACTTTGAAAAGGGTATTTGAAAGTGTAAAAACATTACTAGGTTGTTTGGGGATATTGTGAATGAATTGTTGATTTCAAGGTTTGAAGGGCTACTAGATAGGCCTAGAAAGGCTATAGTAGAAGAATAGTGAATGAGAAGTTGTAACATGGAAAATGTACCATGTTGAGATGATCTAAGGTGTTAGATTAGGGTGTGAAGTCTGGTTTGAGTTTTGATGTGGTGGAGTGGTGTAGGGGCACTTAGAACATCCAAAGACTACTAGGAGTCCATAATGACAACCATGAACCTAAAGACATCTAAAGACATCAATTGGAATGTATTGGTACCTATAATGGCCTATAAGGTCATTCCATGCAATGAAAATGGCAAATATGTAATAAGTCCTAAAAGGCCTTAGGACCAAAATAAGAGCCTAGGAAGGAATTTGGTGTTACAAGTTTATAATAGTTTAGATTTGATTTTAATAATTCTTAATAAGTTCATTAAGGTCACATTTCAAATTCTTAAGGCTTCATTGTCTTTAGAAGTTTCAAAAACTCCAAATTTGTAATGTTGCAAATTCAAAAATTTGAAATGCAACAGTTATTAGAAAATGGAGGGAATTGGATTTTGTTATGTTTTAGTGCAAAATAATCCATCCAACTGATTGGGATTGGTTGGGGTAGTTTCTAGGAGTCCATCTAATATGCCAAAGTTCCATTGTATGGCATAGGAGGCTGTGTGTACGAATTACAACAGAAAATAAGAAAATCTCAAAATTTTTGCAAGTTTGTTTAATGTCTTACTTGTTTTGAAGTTGAAAAATATAATTTGGATTGATTGATAGTGTTTTAGGAGTATTTTCTTACAAGATTGAAGACGTTTCATATGTTTCTTGCATTAATTTGAATCAGATTTTAAATCACTGTTTTCAACACTGTCACGGTTTGGGGTTCCTAAGTCACTATTTTGATTGGAATCCAATAAAGATGAGCATCATTCCATGAAAGTAAATTCCTAACTTTCATGGAATTATCATATCTAACATGTACAATGAAAATATAATTCTTTGGTGTGTAGACAAGTGAAAGAAGTGATCACAGTCAGCAAATGGTGGAAAATACATTGAATTTCATGGCAAGGGTATAGCAAGAGAAGATTGGTCTTAAGGATAGGGATATAGGATGATTTGGATCATCTTATATTTTTTATTTAAAGCTTAATAAATAATTTTTTGAACCTGGAAGTGATTGGAGGGCACCGATTTGAGAAACCCTTGGTTTAAGGGTTTGAAGAGACCAAATTTGGGGGTTATAGGAGGTCTGAGTATAATTCCTTTGGTATTTAGAGGTTTTATGACATAATAAGACACTTTCTATAGTTTGAAGTCTTGGGGTTAATTATTTCATATAGTTCTTTTGTTAAATCACTCACTTTTCATGCATTTTTGGAGCCATAGGGGTGAGCAGCAGTACACGCTCCAAAAAAACCATATATTTCCTTTGGATATGACAATTTAATAAGAAAATGGTACTCAAAAAAGTAATTTTTTTTATTAGTCCTTTGGAAAGTTTCAGAGATAAGTGGCATTTTCCTTCACTGCAGGGCTACTAGACAGGGCAATTAGGCCTCTGGACAGTTTGGGAAAGATTAGAGAGTTGGGTATTGTGGGTATTTCCAAGAAGCCTAAAACCTATGAAATACATTTAGATATAAGCCTTAGATACCATCTATATCATTTTGGAACCTTGGAAAAGGTCTGGTCAAGTTTGAGCACTTGGGAAGCATTTGAGGCTTTGGGAAAATAGTGGCTTTGTTAACCAAAACTCATAAACTTTCCTTGTTTATTCACCCACCACCCTTCCCTTTGCATCATGGAGGCACTAGGTACACTAGGTGGCCTACAAGGGTACACTATCTAGATAAACCAAAATGTAAACCTTCTGTTTCAAAGAGGGAGAAGTTGGAAAGGAAATGAGATAGTGCATCCTTGAATTGAGTTGGTTCCTTAAGGCTCTTCCATGGCCTTCCAAGTATTATGTGCCTAAAATTCATTGGCATAAGAACATAAAGTTTTTTTTTATTAATAATGAGAAATATTTTGACAACTCAGCTCCATAGGAGCACCAGAGGAAAGAGCTGAGCAGAGAAAACCTTCTGGTATTGCCCCAAAAAATAGAAGAGAAAGGTTGTCATTAAATATTACAAACTTCCTGTTATACATATGGGGTAATGCATGAGCAATTTATAGTCCACCTAATTTACAATGCTATATAAATTTGACATGTTACATTATTTTGTATCTCCATTTAGTCCAATGAACCAATTGGGTCTGCCCTACCCTTGATTGTCTCAAGTATTGCCTCGTGGTCTGACTCACGAACCTTCCAAAGAGTTTTATTATGTGGTCTTCCCCCATATCTGATCAAGTGGACATTTGATGCAATGACGAGGTTTGAACAATGAAAAATATTTTTGTGTGTCTCCCAATCCTCAAACAACCACAACCTAGGGTTCTTTATAGCATACCATCTAAGCCATGTACCAGTTACAACCACTTCTCTTATAGGGTGTTCTAATTCTTCACCATCAATAACCGAGTGATCCAATTTCTTTTTTTCCTCAACACAATTACACAAATAATAATCTATCCCTTGTTCATTGTCTTCAGGTGCAATAACAACAAAAACATGGCCTGTAATGATATAAACATAATGAGGACATTAGTTTATTGAATATTTATGATAAAGTACTAAATTTGAGATTATTTGTATGTGGAAAATTTTACCTGGTTGTACTAGATCAGATAAGCGATCAAAGTCAATGGATGATTCCATTTCTGTCAGTTGTAGTGATTCATGGGAATGATAGGAGGCAAGTGGAATCAAAATACTTGTATAACATTCATCAACCCATTCCTTTGACTCACGCCCATCCCAATCTTCATCTACACATGATGAACAAAAGCATGCCATATGTCGTGTGTGGATACTCCATGAACCTGCATTACAACTTCTAAAAGAGTGTAGCTCACTCGATCTTGTCAATGTACAACAATCCTCATATGGTGCAATGTTAGTTTCATCCATCAACCAAAAATATATATAAACCGTAGACTCACCTTCATTACCTGAACCCATTATAGCACTACACCACTAGCCAATACATCCCACATCTTACAATGTTTCTTTCTCTTTGTACTTTAATTCTTCACGTGCTAAGGCTCTTTTAATACATGCACCTGTGCCATCGTGCTCTCCCTTTCCATGACCGGCCTCTGTGAAATTCCAAATATATTAAATTCCAGTAATCTTATACATCTTGAACAACCAATAAAACATCGGAGAATTCTTGAATTGTGATGCACAATTATCTGACCATATGATATGTTGATGATATTTTATGCCCCTATTTGCCAAATGACCATAAGATAGTTGAAAGAAACCATGTACAAACTTTTTAGAATGTGAGTGATCATCACTGATCTAAAAATGATACTCACTCAATATCTTCCTATTCTCCTCTGTACTATCCGGTGCATGCATGAATGCTATATGAATAAATATAGCAACCTGTTGAGAGCTGTAATACTTTGCTTGCACCTCATTTTGTGGTTGTAGTGTGTAGTTCTCTACAAAGTCCACAATTGAAATAATGGAATCAAGTGGGAATGTGTCCTTGCACAACTTGAATTGCATATCCAACCATCACGCTCTATGTGTATGCCTTGCATACTCATAAATAATTTTTTTACAAAAAATGTCCATGAACTGAAACACTGGAATTTTTTCAATTACCAAATCACATCTTTTAGCCTCTTTTCCATCTTTTAGATTGTATGTCATGGTCTTATATTTTCCAAATTCCACTATTTCATTACCGATTGCATGCGTACTCTCCATATGTTGACAAATTGGCAAACATTGCAAACCTCTGCAATCTATGCATGTACTATTCAAGCATGAGAGCTTGTAAAATTGTTGACCATCCACTCTTTTACATAAAATGGTAGATATTAATTCCCTTGAAGATCTAGGTGGGACATTTATGTTACAATCCTGCAAAACATTGTTAGAGTGCAAATCTACACATATATTCCTATAAACTTCAAAATGGTTAGAAAATTCAATATGTACCTACAACAACAAGTTGTGCGTGTGTGATTTATCTTCACATAAAAAGGTTTACACATTTCAAAATATCTCTGACTAATTTTAATTTGAGGATACATATGCATAAAGTTTGAAAATAATTGTGTCTGAGTTGAATCCAAAAAATGTTTTGGATGTGGAACACAAATTCAACTACCAATCCTCCTATTTACAACATCTCTTTGATTAGGAGATACCCATGTATTATTCTTCCAAAATTCTTCAATCAATGATTTCAAAGCTTCAACAATTGCTCTATCTTTTCACGGTAGTCTACCAGAAAATGCCCATAACTCATTTCTATTTGGATCTTCCAATCTTTGACGCCTTCCCAGGGCTCTCATTAGAGACTTTCTACTTATTTTCAATGTTTTTCTTGTCTTTCTAATGAGCCGAGATTTCTCCATTTGAGTGCTTACTATTGTTGATGTAAGTACATGTCATGTGACATTACTATCTTTCGTGCGTGATGTAGAACCCACACTCTCATATGTAGTCATTAGATTCTTTACAATAGATTTTTCACTTGACTCATCCATCGTTCTTAGCCCAAGATCTTCATGATGGGCCTAAATTTTAGAGTTCTCATCATTTCAACAAATAGTTGACATCTTCCTATCATGTTTAAATTCTCAAAAAATGATCTCCAAATATGATTAGCATTTCTTTGTCAAGTATGCTTGGGAATCTTGTTAGGCATTTCTTGCAAAATGTTAGTATTAATATCAATCAAATATTTTGGCTTTCTATAAATAATTCTAGGAGCATCAAAAACATTATGTGTGAATTGCATACCATCTTGAGTGCCTTCAACATGATACAATGTTGTGCCTACACCTTGGGATGTAGATAATGGTGTGCCTTCAACATGATACAATTGTGTACCTCCATTTTGGGATGTAGATAATGGTGTGCCTTCAACATGATACAAGGGTGTGCCCACACCTTCAAAAGTAGACAATGGTGTGCCTCCACCTTCGGAAGTAGTTATGGTGTGCCTTCAACATGATACATTGGTGTGCCTCCAACATTGGATGATGATGTCTCTTGAACATGGGAACTCATAGATGATGTCCCCGCATCTTCATAATTCAATTATCTTGTTGCATGCAAGTTTCTCATTTGTTGTCTTTTTGTTTCCAATTCCAATTCACTCTTACTTTGTATTGATGTTTCATGTTCCTCATCCAAAGAAAAATCTTCTTGTATGGTATCTAAATTTTTTGTTCACAAAGTTGTCTCATTCATGCTCTTTCAGTGTTAAATTCTTTGCTCGTTTCCTTGGCATCATGATGATTTCTACATATGAATTGATTATAATTTTAAAAATATAATATAAATGTAAAACAATAAGTCAAATTATAATCTAAACCTCTTACAATATGGAAAATTATAATATAAATTTATTACAATTATATCAAATTATGTATTGAACAAGTCTATATCATACCAATTATAAACCAAAACACTCCTTATTCACATTTGACATGTAAAAAAATAAAAAACATACCTCAATCAATAAATTTCGGTGATAATAATTGACTTTCACATTTTGATGTTGATTTTTAAACAAAAAGATGGTACAAATTGATATAATATTCTTCTTTGTCACTATCAACACCATGAAAAGTGAATACTTATCGGATAACACACAGAACTCAGACATCATACAGAATGAGTGGGCCTCTTTCATGAGATCCTTGGCAAAGAAGACCATTTGTTTTAGTTTTGCATAGTGCGAGCACCGTATAGTGCGAGTGCCCCGTACAAAATTAAAAAGTGTTATACATACTCCTAAATAGGGTGTGTGACCAATAGGGCGTGTGCCCTATGCAAAACAAGAAAAAGGGAGAAGAGAGAGACAGAGAGAGACAGAGAGAGAGAGAGAGAGGTTTGGAAGGTGGGAGAGAGCATATGTGAGAGAGAGAGAGAGAGGGGGGGTGAAAGAGGGTAATAAGGGAAAATATAATTATAACATTTATCAACTTCAATAGTATGAAACCATGTAAGCAATATAATTACCAACCATAGAAAGATATTCATACACAATGACACAATGACACAAGATATGTTGACTAGGGAATGTCTTGATCAAAGAGTAAACCCTAGTGGGAATGATGCCCACAAAAGATGCACTAATATGAATATTCCTTATGAAAGGATGGACTTTGTTAGGAGTCTTATGAAATACATTCAGTACATATGAATCCCTATTAGGAGATTTTGAATCCCTATTAAAAGATTCTAACCCTGTTAAGAGTTATGGAAGATAGAAGGACCCACTGCCCAAACATCTTTAGGGTAAGATCATTGAACACACTATCCAAATAATTTTTGTATTACTCAATAGAATAATATGTTACCTCTTCTCTGACTGTGCCAAACCATACTCACTGTTACACCAGATCTCAATTTCAGATCTTTGTACTTCGCATGTCTTCCTTCACAAATTCAATTTCACATTTAGCTCTTTTCTTCACTTCATATCTATCCACTATATCCTCTTCTCTATTACAATAAGGAAAAACATTCCTTCCTTTATACCACACTCAAATAATTACAAATGAGTTGGCACACAATTACAAAATAAAAGTTTCCACACGCTACATCAGAATTACACAAAATTGTCGGCTTCCAAATACAATAATTCTCCACTCATGCATCCTCAAAGTTTTCTTTGTCATCCACATCACTATCAATGTGTCTTCAAATTCCCTTTAACTGCACAAAACTAGATTCCATCCTGATTAGGAGATATCATCCCATTTCCACAAACCGCTACTCAGGAACACTGCCTGAATATTGTTTCCACCAAAATGCTCATAACTTCCATGAATAAATGAATTACTATTTGTGCTCTTAACCATATACATATAACATATTAAAGAGTATATCCTCAACATCACATATCTCCAACTACAATAACCCACGTGCGCTAATTCAAACTATGTCTACTTCTCTGCAAGTCTCCAGAAGATCACTGTGTTGACATCAATGACAATCATACTCATGAATGCAACAACAACTGCTATAGAATGACTGCCAAACATTCAACATTCATTCCTAAAAATCTCCCCCATTGGCATTGATGGCAACATAGATGAAAAAAAATATGTATCCAATGTTCCAAAATATCCAATACTTCATTAATCAAATCTTGCTTCATTTTCCTGTTCAGATAGTACAAATGGCTTTTTTCATGTACACTTCTCCCCCAGTGACATCAATGATAGAAATTTCATCATTATGTCAACAAAAACTCCAATGTCAAAAGACACTTATTTAGAAAATACATTCACTAGAGTCCTCATGACTCAGCTCAAATACACATGCTGCCCCATAGAGGAAGTACCAACATCTAGTCCAAAAGAAAGATAAGGCTCATATACCACTGGACGGATGCAACCAACTGCATCACTTATCAAAAGTAGGCTAGGGAATAACCCCAAGCATACTTGCTAGATACTCAAATGTATCCTTAGGCAAAGGCTTTGTAAATATATCTGCTATCTACTCCTTTGTACTTATGTACTCAAGTCTGACTTCTTTCTCAACAACTTTCTCTCTTACAAAATGATACTTGATCTCTATATGCTTTGTCTTAGAATGTAATACATGATTCTCAGACATACTAACTATGTTGGTGTTGTCACAATGTATGACAACAGGTTCAAAAAACTTTATTCCAATATCCTTCAGCATTTGCTTCATCCAAATTATTTGGTTACAATTGTTTGCTACTACTACATATTCTGCTTCTGCTATGCTCTGTGAGATACAATTCTGCTTCTTTCTTAGCCAAGAAACTAATCTTCCTCCAAGGAAAAATGCTCCACCACTGGTGCTTTTCTTATCATCAACACTACCTCCCCAATCAGCATCTGTATATGCACATAGGGTAAAATCATCAAATTTTTCATACCACAATCCATAGTCCATTGTGCCTCTTAAATATCTCAGTATCCTCTTTATTGCTGCATAATGTGATTCTCTAGGTTTAGCTTAAAATCTTGCTACAATTCTAACTGAATGTGCTATATCAGGTCTTGTATGTGTTAAATACTGCAATCCTCCAATCACAGATCTGTATTTATTTTTTTCCACTGTAGGAGTCTCATCTGTGCTAGATAACTTATGTCTATTTACCATAGGTGTTCCAACTAGTTTAAAATTCTCCATTCCAAATCTTTTAAACAAATCATTCAATTACTTTGTCTGACTCACAAAGATACCATCATTGTTTTGTGTTATCTATAATCCCAAAAAGTATTTCATTTCACAAATCATACTCATTTCAAATTCAGTCTTCATTTTATCAGCAAATTTGTCACTAGCGTCATCTTCTCCTCCAAAGATAATGTCATAAAATAAAAAAAACTATAACCAACAAACCATTTTCAATTTCTTTTGTGTACAAATTGCTATCAGCTGTTCCTTTTGTCAATCCCAATTTCAAACAAATACTTATCCAATCTTTCATACCAAGTTCTAGGTGCTTGCTTTAGTCTATAAAATGCTTTCTTCAATTTACATACCATGTCTCCTTCTTGAGTTAAAGGAAAACCTTTAGGCTGCTCAATGTAGACTTCTTCTTCCAATTCTCCATTCAAAAATGCTGACTTCACATCTATCTGATATACTTTAAATTTCTTGTAAGCTGCATAAGCCAAAAACATTCTTACTACTTCAATTATTGCAACAAGTGCAAAGGTTTCTTCATAGTCAATTCTTTCTTTATATGAGTATCCCTTACATACCAATATTGCTTTGTTTCTTACTATTTCTCCTTGTTCATTCATCTTGTTTCTAAATACCCATTTAGTTCCAATAACATTCTTGTCTCTAGGTCTAGGGACCAATTCCCATCTCTTGTTCTTTTCAATCTGATCTAGTTCTCCTTCAATAGCATTAATCCAACTTTCATCTTCACAAGCTTCACTAGTAGATTTAGGTTCAATTTGAGAAATCAAACATAACTATTCTTGTACCTTATTTTGAGTTAGAACTCCTTTTTTGATGCTTCCAATAATTTGCCCAATAGGATGATTTCTTGACAAACTCTTGTTAGGTGTCATTGTCTCAGATCTCACTTCAGGTGTAGGTTCTTCAATGACTTCACTATGGCTCTCATTCAAAAAATCACTATCAGTCTCATAAAATAGTTCAGTAGATCCAGTGTTAGGTTTAGGATGAGCTTCTTCATTTGATTCATAATCAAGCATTCTTTCCTGAATTTTGAACTTTTCATCAACTTTAACATTTGCACTCTCAACAATAGTCTTAGTTCTTTTATTGTAACATCTACAGGCTTTGCTTTTCAAATAATATCCAAGAAATATACCTTCATCACTTCTAGGATCAAACTTTCCAATATCATCATCTCTCTTTATATAACATTTGCTTCCAAAAATTCTAAAATACCTAACTGAGGGTGCATGTCCAAACCATAATTCATAGGGTGTCTTGTCTGTGTCTGCTCTAATTTTTACTCTGTTCATTATATACACTCCTATGTTCATTGCTTCTCTCCAAAATATCTTCACCAAATCATTCTCAGATAACATAGCTCTTGCTGCTTCAGTCACTGATCTATTCCTTCTTTCTACAATACCATATTCTTTAGGTGTTCTAGGGGCTGAAAATTGTCTTTTAATGCCATTTTCTTCACAAAAGGTGTTTAACTCTCTAGAAGTAAATTCTCCACCTCTATCAGATCTCAAACATTTAATCTTCATTCTAGATTCATTCTCAACTTTATTCTTAATGATCTTAAACTTATCAAATGCTTCAGACTTTTCTTTAAGAAATGCAATCCACATCATGCTTGTAAAATCATCAACAAGAATCATAAAATACCTTTCTCCATAGAATCCTCTAGTCATGGTAGGACTGCTCAAATCTGTATGAAGAATCTTTAGCTTTTCTGTAGATGTAAACTTCTTATTAGGAAAAGAACTTCTCTTCTATTTAGCCATCACACATTTTTTGCAAATCATGTTAGTAGGCTTCATAATTTTAGGCAAATCTCTTACTGCAAGTGTAGTACTTACTTTCACAATATTGTCAAAGTTTATATGACAAAACCTTCTATGCTATAACCAACTATCATCAATCTTAGTAATCAAACATGTCATCTCAATAGGATTCAACTAAAATACATTACCTCTGGCTCTAGATCCAGTTCCAATAAGATTTCCATCTCTATCCTTTATCACACAAGTTTTCTCAGTAAACCAAACTTGATATCCCTTATCAAATAGCTATCCAACACTCAAAATATTATGTTTCAATCCATCCACAAAATAAACATCATCAGTAGTAGTCTTTCCATCAAGAGTAATAGATCCTATAACTTTAATCAAACAAGGTGCATTGTTTCCAACTCTAACAACTCCTCCATCATATTCATTAAACTTTATGAACTTTTTCATGTCTCCAGTCATATGATGTGAACAACCACTATCTATAATCCAATCATCTTTCTTTCCAACTTTAGAAACTAAGGCTTTTTCTTCCATAACATCAGTTTCAGAATTCTCTTCTTTAATTGCTACAAATCCTATGTCATCATTATTCTCAGTATCACTTTCACTTAGAGTTCTCTCTATATTAGCTTCAAGATCTTCATCATTAGCATAATAACATTCCTTAGATCTTCTAGGTTTGAAATATTTTCTTTACTTTTAAACTCTTTTAGGACATTTAGATGCAAAATGACCATATTCTTGACAAGTCCAACATTTAAAAATTTTCTTACCGTCTGGTTCTCTCTTCACAAGCAAGGCAATACCTTCTTCAATCTTCTTTTCTTCTTCATTTCTAGATCTATTGCTGCCAGCATAATCTTCACTCACACTGATTCTTCTTAACAAAGTAGGGTGAACACTAAGAGCACTGAATGTTGTCTCCATTCTAGGTAAGTCTCCCGATAACCTTAGGTTCATTTCTGCTACTTCCAATCTTCCAAGAAGAGTCTCTCTTGTAAAGTTTGTAGTACAAGGTATAACTTGTTCAATCATCTATGTTGTATGCTTAAATATAGGATTCAATGTCTTCCTAATTTTCCATATCACTTCATTCTTTGTCTTTGTTCCTCTACAAGATTTTATGCCTGTAACAATTTCTGACATTCTACCAATATAGATTCTAACAGATTCATCTTTCAACATTCTTATATCTTCAAATGTAGATATCCAATTATGTAATCTAACTCTTTTTTCATGTTCATCACCTTCAAAAGTAGAGTGTAAAGCATTCCAAATTTCATGAGATTTTTTTAAACATTTTACCTGACTTTACTCATTCTCCGGAAGGGCTATCAAAAGTGATTCTCTTGCAAGTATGTTACACATGAATAGATCTCTCTCATCAGTAGTGCATGTTTCAAGATTGTCCTCTTGAATGATAGTCTTATCATTCTTTGTAATCAACCAATAACCTAGTCCTAAACACAGTAGGTGTGTCTTCATCTTTTCTTTCCAGCTGTCAAAATTTACTGCATCAAACTTAGGGCTTTCTTTCTTGAAATTCACCATGGATCTCCTTAAGCTGTTAAACTTCTTTTTCAAGGACCTGCCGCTTTGATACCAATTGTTAGAAAGTAAAGTACACCAAGATAACTGAGAGGGGGGGGGGGTGAATTAGTTATTTGATAATTATAACTTTTATCAACATCAACAACATTAAACCATGTAAGCAATATGATTACCAACCATAGAAAGATATTCATACACAATGACACAATAAAAAAATATATGTTGACTACGGAACCTCTTGATCAGAGAGTAAACCCCAATGAGAATGATGCCCACAAAAGATGCACTAATATGAATATTCCTTGTGAAAGGATGGAATCTATTAGGAGTGTTATGAAATACATTCAGTACATATGAATCCCTGTTAGGAGATTTTGACTCCCTATTAAAAGATTCTAACGCTGTTAAGAGTTATGGAAGATAAAAGGACCCACTGCCCAAACAGCTTCAGGGTAAGATCAATGAACACACTGTCCAAATAATCTTTGTATTACTCATCAAAATAATATGTTACCTCTTCTTTGACTATGCCAACCGCACTCACTGTTACACCAGATCTCAATTTTAGATCTCTGTACTTCGCATGTCTTCCTTCACAAATTCACTTTCACATTTAGCTATTTTCTTCACTTCATATCTATCCACTATATCTTCTTCTCTATTACAACAAGGAAACACATTCCTTCCTTTATACCACACTCAAATAATTACAAATGAGTCAGCACACAATTACAAAATAAAAGTTTCTACACACTTCATCAAAATTACACAAAACTATCAGCTTCCAAATACAATAATTCTCCACTCGTACGACCTTGAAGTTTCCACTATTATCCACATCACTATCAATGTGTATTCAACTTAACTTTAACTATGCAAAACCAGATTCCATCGCGATTAGGAGATATCATCTGATTTCCACAAATCGCTACTTAGGAACACTGCCTGAATATTGTTTCCACCAAAATGCTCATAACTTCCATGAATAAATGAATTATTATCTGCGCTCTTAACCATAGACATATGACATATTAAAGAATATATCCTCAACATTGCATAGCTCCAACTGCAATAACCCATGTGTGCTAATTCAAACTTTGTCTGCTTCTATGCAAGTCTCCAGAAGATCACCGTGTTGACATGAATGACAATCATAGTCATGAATGCAATAACAACTACTAAAAAATGATTGCCAAACATTTAGCATTCATTCCTAACAGAGGGTAGGAAGGTGGGAGAGATCATATGTGTGTGTGAGAGAGGGGGTGAAAGAGGCCAATAAGGGAAAATATAGAGGGTAGGAATGTGGAGAGAGCGAGAGAGAGAGAGAGAGAGAGAGAGAGAAGGGTAGGAAGGTGGGAGAGAGCATATGTGTGTGTGATAGAGAGGGGTGGTGAAAGAGGGTAATAAGGGAAAATATAGATGGTAGGAAGGTGGGAGAGAGCATATGTGTGTGTGTCAGAGAGGGGTGGTGAAAGAGGGTAATAAGGGAAAATATAGATGGTAGGAAGGTGGAGAGAGAGAGAGAGAGATCATATGTGTGTGTGAGAGAGAGAGGGGGTTGAAGAGGGTAATAAGGGAAAATATAGAGGGTAGGAAGGTGAAGAGAGAGAGAGAGAGTAGGAAGGTGGGAGAGAGCATATGTGTGTGTGAGAGAGAGGGGGGTGAAAGAGGGTAATAAGGGAAAATATAGAGGATACAAAGGTGGTGAGAGAGAGAGAGAGATGGTGAGAGAGAGCAAGAGATAGGGTAGAGAGAGAGAGAGAGAGAGAGAGAGAGAGGGGGGGATAGGAAGGTGGGAGAGAGCATATGTGTGTGAGATAGAGAGGGGGGTGAAAGAGGGTAATAAGGGAAAATATAGAGGGTAGGAAGGTGGAGAGAGAGAGAGAGAGAGAGAGAGAGAGAGAGAGAGAGAGGTGGGAGAGAGCATGTGTGTGTGAGAGAGAGAGGGGTGGTGAAAGAGGGTAATAAGGGAAAATATAGAGGGTAGGAAGGTGGAGAGAGAGAGAGAGAGAGAGAGAGAGAGAGAGAGAGAGAGAGAGAGAGAGAGAGAGAGAGAGAGAGAGAGCATATGTGTGTGAGAGAGAGAGGGGGGGGTGAAATAGGGTAATAAGGGAAAATATAGAGGATACAAAGGTGGAGAGAGAGAGAGACATAGGGAGAGAGAGAGAGATGGTGAGAGAGAGAGTGAGAGATAGGGGAGAGAGAGAGAGAGAGAGAGAGAGAGAGAGGGGTGAAAGAGTGTAATAAGGGAAAATATAGAGGGTAGGAAGGTGGAGAGAGAGAGAGAGAGAAGGGTAATATAGAGGGTAGGAAGGTGGGAGAGAGAAGGGGTGAAAGAGGGTAATAAGGGAAAATATAGAGGGTACAAAGCTAGAGAGAGAGAGAGAGAGAGAGGGTGATGAGAGAGAGAGAGGAGACAAGGGAGAGAGAGAGGAGACAAGGGTGAGAGAGAGAGAGAGAGAGAGAGAGAGAGAGAGAGAGAGATGCTATGTTATTTTTTTGTTTAAAAAGAGGACCAATTTTTGTTTTCCCCCTTTTTGAGGGCCTTAATCTGCACCATTTTCAAAATAACTTAGTAGTTTAGGAACTAGATTCAGAGTATTACAACTCTTATTTTTGTCACATCTTAAAATTTTGAGTCTAACTATCTTCAATTTCTTGTTGAAGTTCAGAGTTTGCTGATTTGAGGAAAAAAGTGCCATCTTATACCCCATTTTTGGTCCCCCATCTTTGTGCACTTACCCTGTAACTCTTTGAAAATGATGTTTTCAACAACATACTGGTTTTCGTGGGAGAAAGAAAAAACTATTCAAAATAATTTAAAAATAAAAATATATATATATTTAGAATCTAGACATAAAATATTAAAAGACTCTAATTTACTTCATGTTTCGATTTCAAATAGTTTTATGACAATATGCATCCAAATCTGAAATTTTTTTCCAAAATGTAGAGTTCAGTGTCCATTCAGGTGAAAAAGTGTAACCCAATATTGTGGGTTCACCCTCTGAAACAAAAGGAAAAACAAGATGATTGAAAGTATAAACATGAAGGTGGATGAATATCTTGAGAAATTTGATGAATCCAACAAGAAATAATTACAGAATGTCTAGGAGATTGAGTATGTGCAACCTGAAGTGCAAGATAAAGTTGAACATAATAATGAGGAGGAAGTGGTTCAACCATAAGAAGTGGTTCAGCCTTAGAAGAAGCTCATAGACCTAAATCAGTTATTCCAAGGCATGTAAAGTTGAATCATTCTACTAATCAAATAATTGGTGATAAATTTGTAGGTGTGCAAAAAAGAAGAATAAGAAGGGAGAGTACATGTATAATTTTAAAGTTTGAGCCTAAGATGGTGAATGAAGCTTTGAATAATGATGATTGGATAAAAGCTATGGAAGAGGAACTTGATCAGAATGTGATTGGTAGAAAATGAGTCTTCAGAAACTAACTCAATGAAGAAGGAGAAGTGATCTGCAACAAGGGAAGACTTGTATGTAAGGGCTACACACAATAGGAAGGATTAGACTCTAGAGAGACCTTTTCTCTAGTGGAAAGACTTGAAGGGGTAAGAATATTACTTTCTTATGCATCCTACAAAAGGTTTAACATTTTCTAAATGGATTTTAAATATTATTTCTAAATGGAGTTCTTGAAGAAGAGGTATACATAGAAAAACCAAATGAGTTTGCATTGATAAAGGAAAAGGATATGGTGTGCAAGATGCAAAGGCTACACTCTTATCTTGTTAAGATTGGTTTCAAAAGAAAAAATGAAGATAACAATGTATACTTGAAGGTTCAAGGTGACAAGTTACTGTTAGCTGAAGTATTTATGGATGACATAATCTTTGTTGGAAATGAAGAAATGAGTTTGGCATTTTCAAAAAAGATGAAGAAATAATTTGAAATGTCAATGATTGGATAAATTAAGTTCTTCATTGGATTGTATATTTCATAGCTAAATGTTGGTATTTATGTCACCCATTCTAAGTATATAAAGGAAGTGCTCAAAACCTTTGGAATGGAAGTCCCCAGGCACATTAGAACTCCCATGGTGACCAGATGCAAGTTGTCTAAGGATGATGAGTCAAGTGCAGTGGATGCAACCCTATACAAGTCTATGATAGAAAATTTTCAATATGTTTTTCAAAGTAAACAAGACATTGGTCAAGCAATTGGGGTAGTGGATAGATTTCAAGAAAATCCTAAGGAATCCCACATGGTTGTGGTGAAGAGAATATTCAGGTACTTGAAAGGGACTAAAGACTATGGTTTATGGTATGCACATAAAGGTGATTTATCCTTGAGTGTGTTTAATGATGCAGATTGGATAGGAAATATTGATGATAAAAAAAGTACAAGTGGAGGAGCATTCTTCTTGGGAGGGAGACTTGTATCATGGACAAGATAAAATAAAAATTGCATTCCCAATCGACTACAAAAGATGAGTATGTGGAAGATTCTATCAACTATACACAAATTGCATGGATGAAGTAGATCGTAGAAGGAATCAAAGAGAAGGTAACTAAACTAATAAATATTTATTATAATAATACAAGTGCAATTAATATTTCAAATAATTGAAAAAAAAGGTGGAAATCCCTCACAGGTTGATAGTAGATCGGATCTTATGGACTATATCAATGAAGAGGGTTTTTTAGATGTGGAGCTGGTGGGTATTTCATTTACCTGGTCTAATAGAAGATTAGGAAAAGAGCTCATCTGGGTGAAGCTGGATAGAACTCTTATCTCTCTGGACTGGATTTTGAGGTACTCTTTCTCTCTTTCTTCTATGCTAAGAATAGGGTCCAATCACTTCCCTATTTCTTTTACAGTTAATCCTTTGAGTGGAAAAAGTAATATCCCTTTGAGGTTCGAGAAAATGTGGATTTCCAATCCCAATTTGAAAGATATCATTAAGGACTAGTAGAATTGTACTGTGGAATGGGGAGCTATGTACAGAGTTACTACGAAACTATACTCTATAAAAAGAAAAATTAAAATTTGGAACAAAGATGTCTTTGGAGATATTTTCCTATCTAAAAACAATTTGCAACTTGAAATTAAAGAGGTTCATGATCAAATTCAGGAGGAAGGCCTTTTTGAGGAGCTAAGAAATACAAAAAATTCCATGCTGACAAATTATCATAATATTATTTCTAAGGAGGAAACCTTTTGGCATCAAAGATCAAGGTCTTTATGGCTGAAGGTCTATGGGACATAAATACTAGATTTTTTCATATGACCTCTAAGAAACATAAGGCGGCGAACAAAATTTCTAGCCTCTCTTCTAATGGGGTCAAGGTGGTTAAGGATGAGGATATCAAAAAGGAAATTATTATCTATTTTGCTTCTCTCCTTTCTAAATATCCTATGCTTTCTCCTTTGGATCAGGATAAAATTTAGGAAGCTATCCCTTCATTGATTGATGCTGAAACTAATGGTTGGCTTCAATTTATCCCTTCTGATAAGGAAATTCAGAAGGCTATTTTCTCCTTTGAAGGTGAGAAGTCTCCTGACCTTGATGGTTTCCCTATTTTTTTCTTTCTCCATTTTTGGGATATTATTGGAAAAGAGGTGATTGTTGTGGTTAAGGAGTTTTTTGGTACTAAAAACCTTCTTAGGGAACATAACGTAACTTTCCTTGTTTTGATCCCTAAGAAGTTTGAAGCTGATTTTGTGCATGCCTTCAGACCTTTTAGTCTTTGAAATTCTCTTTACAAAATCATTTATAAAGTGCTCAATTTGAGGTTATTGTCTATCCTCCCTTTAATTATTTCCCCCTAGCAGAATGGCTTTGTTCCATGGAGGAAAATTTTGGATTCCATTATTGTTGTTCATGAAAATATCCTTTCTTTGGAAGTTTCTAAGAAACAAGGATTCCTTATGAAGCTTGACCTCTCAAAATCTTATGTTAGAGTGAATTGTTTCTTTTTGAAAAAAATTCTTGAAGCTTTTGGTTTTGGCAAAGGAGTCATCAAAATTATCATGCAACTGGTCATGACGGTCTCTTCATCTTTTATTGTTAATGGGGGATCCTCTAAATTTTTTAGACCCTCCAGGGGATTAAGACAAGGTGATCCTATATCTCCCATCCTATTTTCTATTTTGGCTGACTATTTGGGAAGATACATCAGTAAGATGGTGGGAGAAGGGCTCATTACTAGTCTCCAACCCTCTTCGGCCAGAACCTTATGTTCCCATGAGAAATTTGTGGATGATACTCTCACAATAGGGGCAACAACTATTAAGGAAGCTATAAATATGAAGGCTGGTCTTTCTACTTACACTTCAGCTTCTCGCCAGCTCATTAATTAGAATAAAAGCTCTATCTTCTTCATAAATAGTCCTGAGGTTAGACAAAGGAAGATCTCTAATATTTTGGGATGCAATATAGGGGTTCTTCCCTCGTCTTACCTTGGCTTGCCTATGAGTTCTAAACCTTTTGATGAGTTTTTGTTTTCTATTATTGAAAAATTTAATAGGAAGATGGCGGGTTGGAAGAGATCCCTTTTAACTAATGTGGGTAAAATTCAATTTTTGAAGTCTTCTCTATAAAATCTGCCAATCTATGGTTTAAGACTCTTCAAAATTCCCCATAAATTTATGATGATGATTGAAAGAATCCAAAAAATATTTCTGTGGTTATGGTTGGAAGAAAAGAAAAGATTGAGTCTTGTGGCTTGGGATAGGGTTTGTAAGCCAAAAAAGATGGGGGGTCTTGGTTTGAGAACTGACCAAAGTTTTAATAAAGCCCTCTTGGGTGAAAAAATATGGAAAGTCTATGGTGAGAGAAAAGAATGGAATTATATCATGAAGAGTAAATATTTGTTCAACTATCCTTCTATTGAAGATTTCATCCTTTCAGGAGAGAAAGTGCAAGGCTCATTTATATGGAATAGTATATGCAATGCTAAGGAGCTTATTCTTAAAGGTATCAGATGCAAGCTGGGAAATGGTAGGAAAATTGACTTCTAGGAGGACTGTTGGATTCAACAAGACCCTTTGTCTAAAGATCAAGATTGGAGACAAGCTATTGCTAGATGTAAAGACTATTTTGGGGATAAGGTGAGAAATTATTGGAGAGGAACTAAATGGATCAATTTAGGATAATTTGACAAAAAGCTTCAGCCTCTTCAGTTGATGTTACAAACTTAGTTTGTTAATGATAATTGCCATGAAAAAATGATCTGTGCTCCTAATTCAGATGACAAGTACACTATTGCTTCGACCAGTAATTTAATGGTTGCAAAGGAAGTGAGGCCGTTGTGTTGAAAGGTTTGGTATAAATTTTTAATTCCTAAGATTAATTTCTTTTTCTATATTTTAGCCCAAAATAAAGCTATGGCCTTGGATAATCTTTCAAAAAGAGGTTTCCTTCTACCTAATAGATGTTTCTTATGTATGGAGGAATTTGAATCTTGTGACCATATTATGCTTCATTTTTCCTACTCCCATAAGGTTTGGGAGGAAATTCATAGAAAATGGAACTTTTGTTGGTGTTTTTCTCTCACTTGGAAGGAATTAATTACTCAATGGAGCTGTCCTTTTTCCAAAAAATTGGCTAAAGTTTTCTGGAATTTGATTCTCTCGCATTTTAGCTAGCACATTTAGAAGGAGAGAAATAACAAAATATTCAGGGAGAATTTTGTTACAGCTGAGCTAGTTGGGAATCTCATTTGTAGAGGTCTGGGAGAAAATTTGAATTTGATTATCAACAACAACCCCTCCTTGATTTCCTCTCAGGAGAACTGGAGAATATAAGAAACTGGTAGTTTTTCTCAAATGAATCTAAAGCCCATAATCCTAGAGATGATACGATGTGGTCATTTCCTCCTAGAGGATGGATCAAAGCCAATTTTGATGGGGCTGCCAAAGGAAATCTGGGTAATGCTGGTGGTGGTGGTATTTTAAGAGATTGGGTAGGTAATTGTGTTGGTGCTATTGCTTTCCCTTTGGGAGTTCAATCTAATCACAGAGCTAAGGCTATGGCAGCTCTCAATACTATCATGCTGGTAGATGAGATAGGTTGTAAGAATTTATGATTGGAGGGAGATTCCCTTAACATAATCAATAACATTAAAGGAATTTCTAAACAGTCATGGACTATTGAGCATATAATAGAAAAAATAAAAAATATTGCTCACAATTTTGAAAGGTTTCACTTAACCCATGACTACTACGAAACCAACATGGTTGCAGGTGGGCTTGCTAATATTGGGGTTAAAAGTGATGTCACTCGCAAGTGGCTTGGGACTTGTAACATTAATGGTGACATTAATCAACTCATTTATTATGGAAAAATTAACCAAAAGGAGGGAATCATACAGAGTAATAATAAAATTGAGTGATGCAACCCAAATTTTAAGAACTCGTCAAATGAAAAGGCAAGTGAAGTGATAGTTCATTATTAAGTGTCCTTTTATATATGCTTTATGGGTTCCCAAAAGGGCTATTTTGTCGAAAGAGCTCTTTTCTACGCTTTGGTCTCTGGTTTTAGAAAGTCTAGTTTGAACTAGTTGAAGCTTAATTTGGATAATTTTGTTCACAAGCCTAAGTGTATGTTGGAAGATATGGGGGGGATTTGAAGAGAGAAGAACCTTCAAAATGTAAATGAGTTAAGGAGAAGGTGGTTTGGAAAAAACTTAAGAAGGCAAAGATTGACAAATAGCTCAGGTGCTCGCATGGAAATGACAAAAGCATTACTGAAGAGATTGCCACTGGTTGGGACAATCACGTGGTACACATTGGGGAAAATCCTTCTCATTGATTTTGGACCTGATTGTAGAAATCATTGGCTTGCCACATGAAGGTATGAGATACTTAAAAGATAGGAAAATTGGAAATAAGGATTATAAAGATTTTGCCAAGACTTTTGAAGAAAAGGCTATGCTTATTAAGGCTAATGTTGAATATGTTAGTATTAACAAAATCAAGCTTATTTGGTCATATGTCTTAAGGGTGATTATGGAATATTTTACCTTAGACAAAATATTTACTAGGGTTTATAATTTTCATTCTGTCACTGTTAATCAATTCCTCCATCAAACTAGGGTCTCCTTTCCTTATTTTCTGTTAAGTTCCTTGAACCAGAGTATTATGGACAATAGAATAAAATATTCCTTTCTTGTCCTTCATGAAGGTTTGATTTTTCTTATAGTGAAGTGCCCAAGAGATAAGGTCTCTAACCCTTTGCCTAAGTAGATAAGCACGCAGAAAATGAAATCTTCTGAGGGTAGTTCTATGAAGAAAGGTAGCCCGACCTCCTCTAAGAAAAGGAAGGCAAAACCTACTAAGAAATAAGATTCCCTCTCTATTTTTGATGAGGTTGAAGGCATGAAATCTTAAGATGATGGTGATAACATCAACTTTGATGAGGATGTCCTAGAAACTAAGGTACCTATAGAGAAGGAGATGTTGGTTAAGGATGAATCTCCTATGGTTGACAAGGAAGATTAAGAAACCCTAGTGTTGAGCCCTAACCCTATGAAAGGTAATGAAGATATCATTCTTGATGACCCCAAGAATGTCTCACATAAGGATTCCCACTAGGAGATTTCAAGGGATACTACTAAGTTGTCAAACCAGGACCATTTTTTTGAAGATACCCATCAAGAGGAGGAAGGTGCTAATGAAGAGAAAGGTAATATGGAAGAGGAAAAAAATGAAAGGAAATCTGATGAGGAAGATACTGCTATTGGAAATGAGAAAACTAAAATGGATGTTTAGGAGAATGTGAAGGAAACTTCTCTTCTTGAGAATTTGACCAACATTGTCAATTCCACTATCAATTGGGCTTATGATGCTTGTCATAAAACTACTACTAAGAACCCTAATAGTAAGGATTATTCTGGTAAGAGTAAGAAGATGGACACTTAGAAAAAGGAGGATAATATTATCCTTGAGGAACATGACTTCAATCCCAGAAGATCACTAACATGAGTGTCCTCAATGCGGCTAGAAGCATAGCCGTTTTATCCTTCAACCTCAAAAAATGGGCTTTCCATGAAATCCAAGAACTCAAGGTGAAGAAAAGAGCACTAGATGCTAGGTATGATTTGATTGATGAAACTTTGGGTAAAATGAGAAATGATGCTGCTATGTATAATGCTGTTTTGAAATTTCTAGTTTGCTAGAAGATAAGATCAATAGTATTGTTGAGGAAAGGATCACTCCCTTCCTTAACAGATTAAAAAATAATGATACTATTCTAAGGAAGTTATTGACCCTCAGTAATGAGGGAATCAAAGCCAATCTCAGTAATCTAACTGCATTACATGACTTGCTAGAAGGTAATCAAATTGATTCCAAGGCTATTGTCATTTCTAATGACACTAAACAGGATGAGCAGATTGTAGGTCCTAATACCAGAATAGATCTAGCACTAAGAAGAAGACAACCTCCTCACCTAAGGATCTCTTGAGCCTAAAGGATTCAATCCAAAAGATTCAAGGCCTTCTGGTGGACTCAGAGGAGTGCCTTATAAATCTAGACTAATTTGCTCTGATGGGTGTTTTTCTTGGTGTTCAGTTGTTGTAGTGATAGTTTTTTTGGATTTTTTTTGTTAAATGTTGGAACTTATTGTATATCTTGGGGCTTTCCATTTTTTGGTACTACCACTTCTTTATGGGAAGTTTTTGTAGTTTTGTTGATCTTAATGATTTATCTTTCTTCTAGTATGCATAGGGTTTCAAGTCCCCTTCAAAACTTGTCATTACCTTAATCAAAAACATTTCAAATAATCTAGTGATGCATTCTAAGATAAAAAACATTGTAATCAAATATCATTTTCTTCAAGAGAGAAAGTTCATGAGAAAGAAGTTAAGTTGGAATATGTACCAACCAATGAACAAATAGAAGACATATTTACTAAGCCACTACCCAAGGATTATTTTGAGTATCTAAGAGGTAAGCTATGGGTTATACTCCTACCTGAAAAAAATTAAGATGTTATTGCGACATCAATCCTATGGATTCATTGAATATTTTTTTACTTTGGACTAATGTTAAGGGGACTACTCCTTAGGGTGATCAATCGGAGTAGAAGAAGATTATTGAAATAGAAGGTGACCTATGTTGTGTGGTTCCTTTGGTATTATTGTCAAAGGGGGAGAAGACTTGGGAGATGAATACCAAAAGAAGATTAAATAGGATTAGAAGAAAAAGAGTTTGTTAGAAAGTAAAGTCCACCAAGATAACTAAGAGGGGGGGTGGTGTAGGGGCATTCTAGGGTACTTAGTGAAACCGCATGGTGGTGTGTTATTTTGGTTCTATGGTACTTGGTTATAGCTTTAACCGACGGTCTCAATTATTGAAGGAAGCTCAGTCGCTAAAGGAACTCGGTGAAACTTCTTGTGCTCGGTGATGCTTGTGTTTCTTGGTGTTTCTTGGCTTGGTCAGTTGTTTCACTAGTGCTCAGTTATTTCTATGGCACTTAGTAGTTCTGGTTTACCAACTGGAGTTCTTGGTGACTTGGTTGGTCGACTTAGTGCATTTATTGTTGGTATCTTTTGTTGTATTCTCCTATGTAGATCTAGAGGATGACATGGAGAATTAAATGTTTATAAGGCTATTTATGAAGCTGACTGTTGTTGCATTTAATATTTGTTTGTAATGGGAGCTAACTTGGCTTAGGATTTAATTTTTTCATCCAGCTGACTTGTGGCTGAAGATTAGTATTTAAGGAGTTTTTGGGTAGTTATTTAAGGGTAAGAGATTTGGAAGTCAGTGATTAGATCTAGATCTTGTGAGATCTTGAAGATCAGATTGTTATCTGATAGTTTGTAATAGAAGAGCTAGTGGTTTATTTTCTTGGAGACAAGGATATTTCTTGGAGGCTTGCAAGCTCAAGTTTAGATATTCCTTAGGGTTTCCATCAATTGCTGATTTGTTTTCAGAGATGGACTAGCTAGAGTTGGATTAGATCTTGTTGATCTTGTAGAACTGTTTCTTGATTATAATTGGTCGTAACTCAGAAGGCCTTATAGTCAGGCATGTTAATGAAAATTCAGTTGAAGACATTATTTTGTTGTGTTATTCCACATTGTGGTGTTTGGCTGCTTGTGGGGACTGTGCTTAATTGGATGCTCCTTATCTATCCTATGTCAAGTTGTATCAGAGCTTGAAGATCTTGAGTGTGCAAACCAATTGAGGTTGTTTGCACTAGGACCTTGTTGGTGACTTATTACTTTGGGTTTTCAAAAATCTTGAAGGATGCCTCTGAGAAGATTGGACCCTAAAGTGATTGTAGATCTCTTTGATGCTATGGAATTGAAGATTATAGAGAAGGTTAAAGTTGATTTTAGATCTAAGATGGAATTGATGAAGAATGACATGATCACTAAGGTCATGAGAGCTATTTCTGGTATGCTGAGGAATCTTGGTACTGATGATGGTTATAAGGAAGCTGTTGAAGACTTTGAATCTGCTGGATCTAGTGGTGATGACTGGAGAAATAGATCTGGTGAAGACAGAATTGGTTGGTTACATAGATCTGGAGCTCGATTAAGTAATAGTTACCAAATAGAACTTTCTACTTTCTTTGGTACTTTGAAACCTAAGACTTGATTGATTGGATTGGTGAATTAGAATATTTCTTTGAGCTTGAAGAAATTGAAGATCCTCTTCAAGTAAGATTGGCACAGACTAAGTTGAAAGGACATGCTACTCTTTGGTGGAAAGAATTACAAAGAGATAGAGAAGATGAAGGTGAAATGAAGATCAATCGGTGGAGGTTGATGGTGACTAAATTGAAAGCTAAGTTCATACCTAATGATTATGAGATTGACTTGTTTAAGAAGTTGTAGAATCTAAAGCAAAAAGATTTGACTGTGGAAGACTATACCAAGGAGTTCTATATGTTGAATTTTTGGTCTGGACACAAAGAACTTGGTAAAGAAAAAGTAGCTCGGTATGTGAATGGTTTGAGATTTAATATTTAGGATGAGCTTGGTATGTTGAAGATTGATCTTTTGAAGATGCTTATCAGTATGCTCTGAAGGCAAAAGATAATTTGAAAAGGAGACAACATAGTAATCCCCAAGGGAAGGAAAAAATTGATCACTTAGTGAAGGATAAACCGACTGCTGAAGATGAACCAAAACTTGTGGAGCAATGTCTTGTTGATTTTTATATTGGCCAATATAAGGATCAAGTGTTGTGTGATGTTGTGGAGATGAATAGTTGTCATATATCACTCGGCAATATGATTGCAGAGCTATGTATGATTGTGTCAAGAATGTGTTTACTATTGAGAAGGATGACATGAAGTTTTCCCTAATGCCTTTGCTAGATACACCACTTGGTAGGAGTCTGAGTATTGGTAGCTGAGTTGAGTTGGTGGATCCTAAGAGGAATGATGATCAGTATGGAGAACAAGCCTGTGTGTTATCAAGGAAAGATTTGAAGAGGTAGAGGAAATTGAAGTGGAAGAGTAGCCAAGTTGAAGAGTTGGAGGACATGTATGTGAAGAACCAATTTAGGGTTTATGTGTTGAATCCTGGAAGATGTTCTTCCAACCTATGAGAAAATATTTTTGAACTTGGGGTGTTTGATGCATGGGCATTCTAGGGTACTCGATGAAACTGCATGGTGGTGTGTTATTTTGGTTTTATGGTACTCAGTTGCAGCTTTAACTGATGGTATCAATTATTGAAGGAACCTCAATCGCTAAAGGAACTGACTCTTCTTATGCTCGGTGGAACTTGTGCTTGGTGATGCCTATGTTGCTTGCCATTTCTTGGCTTGGTTGGTTGTTTCACTGGTGTTCGGTTATTTCTCTAGTGCTCGGTAGTTCTAGTTTACCGACTAGAGTTCTTGGTGACTTGGTTGCCCGATTTAGTGTATTTATTGTTGGTATCTTTAGTTGTATTCTCCTATGTAGATCTAGAGGCTGACATGGAGAATTAAATATTTGTAAGGCTATTTATGAAGTTGACTGTTGTTGCATTTAATATTTGTTTGTAATGGGAGCTAACTTGGCTTAGGAGTTAATTATTTCATCCAACCAACTTGTGGCTAAAGATTAGTATTTAAGGAGTGTTTGGGTATTTATTTAAGGGCGGAAGATTTGGAAGTCGATGATTAGATCTGGATCTTGCGAGATCTTGAAGATCAGATTGTTATCTGATAGTTTGTAATAGCAAAGCTAGTGGTTTGTTTTCTTGGAGACAGGGAGATTTCTTGGAGGCTTGCGAGCTCAAGTTCATATCTACCATAGGGTTTCCATTAGTTTTTAATTTGTTTTCAGAGATGGACTAGCTAGAGTTGGATTGGATCTTGTTGATCTTGCATAACTATTTCTTGATTCTAATTGGTCATAACCCAGAAGGCCTTACAGTCGGGCATGTCAATGAAAATTTAGTTGAAGACATTATTTTGTTATGTTATTCCACATTGTGGTGTTTGGCTTCTTGTGAGGACTGTCCTTAATTGGATCCTCCTTACTTGTCCTGCATCAGGGGGTGAATTAGTTATCTGATAGAAACAAATTATAGTAACCTTATTATATCTGAAAAAAGTAATCAACATAAACAACATCCATAGAAAGATAATCATACACAATGACACCAAATTTGTTAACTAGGGAACCTCTTGATCGGAGAGTAAACCCCGATGGGGATGGTACCCAAAAAAGATGTACTAATTGTTGGTGAGTTGGCTATACTGATGTATATGACTTAGTATAGTGTTTTCATTATGGAAACAAATTCATATAGCAGTTTGGAGTCAGGGCACTTGATGGGAAGATCAAAGATCAGCTAAGTGTTGAATACTGGATAGTATATAGAGTTCCTGAAGCTTAGAGAATCAACACATGTGCATATGACCAAGTTATGGTATGTGCCCTAGAAGATAAGTTTTTTAGACTATATTCATGCTTATTCTATGAGTGCATGATCAGATATGCAAGTATGAGAAAGATATAGACAGTTGAAGTTACACAGCTAGTGTGTGCCAAAGAAGAACAAAGTAAGCAGCCGACTGTTAGCATTTTGAGTTGTGGTTATATTATAATGATGTAAAGGCTATGTGCCTATTGTAATTAGGTTGCTAACATGTATATATGTTTTTTTGTAAGCACGCTTGAGCCAATTCAATTGGAAGCATTGTATGTAATAGGTTTAAGGGTTGACCTTGTTGTTTATTTTGTATGTGCATATAAATATGAGATGCACCCATTGTAATTGGTATAGAAGTTGATAGAGAGTTGTGATAAGAAGAGCAGAAGTGTGCAAAGAGACTATAAGATGTATTAGAGCTTTGCAAGAGGTCAAAGCATCAACACATCAAAGGAACTAATTTGACAAGTAGTGTCATAGTGACAGTTCATCCAGCAAATATAGTGTGTATCTGAGATTAGAAGGTTGTAGCCTTCACCACTTGAGTAGTGAGCTCTAGGAAAATGTGTCCACTCCCCTAACAGGGACTATTGTAAAAAAATCCTAACAGGGTCTGACCCTTGATAAGGTCTACTATACTTAATGCATTGTAAAGCAACTCCTAACAGGGTTAAGGATCTTCTAACAAGGATCATAATACACTAGTGAAGAATACTAGTGGGTGTCAATTCCCACTGGGTTTTTTACCTATTTAGGTTTCCTCGTAACCATATTGGTGTTATGTGTTGATTTCATGTTTCATGTTTATGTGGATGTTCATTTCAGTACTTAAGCATTTAAGTTCAGTTTAAAGAATAAGTAAAAAGATAAAATACAGTGAACACTAATTCACCCCCACCCCCCTCTTAGTGTTCCCATACCTAACAATTGGTATCAGATCTCTAGTCCTCAGCAAAGAAGTTTAACCACTTGAGGAGATCATAGACAAAGAAAAAATGAAACATCTAAAAATAAATCTTGAAGTTGCTCTTGAAGACCTGGACAAATTTGAAAGAGAAACTGAAGAACTAAGGGAAAAACTCAAGGATGTTCAACTAGTCATCAAAAGGCTAAGGAAGGATTTAAAAGAATGCTCTACCAGTGATCTAGGGACAATGGTCAAAAAGATGAATGAAGAAAATACATCCTTAAAAGAAAAAATTGAAGAATTTGATGATAAGCTGACTAACAATAAGGAATTCTATGATGAATAGGTCAAAGAGAACCTTCAACTGAATGAAGAATTGAGGCAAGAAAAAATGGAAATCTTATAGCTAAGAAACAAAAAAGAAAGATTGGAATCTGAATTGAAAGATACAAAGAATCACATTGAAAAATTACACACCAGTTCTAATTTGATAGAATCTCAGTTGTATGCAAGAAGAGCTAAAGGAGATACTAGTTGCATTGGATACAATGAAGCACAAAATAAGATTAACAACATGCGATCAAGAATGAAAGTACAAAAATATTCTACTAATACTAAGAAGACTAAAGATCAAACTAAAAATAATGGTGAACCACCTAAGAATGAGCGCAAGCCAGTAGACTGCACTTGTTATGCATGTAACAAGCATGGACACATAGCAAGGAACTATATAGAGGTAAGACCTTTTAATGGTTATTGTTATTCATGCAATAAATTTGGTCATAGAGCTATAAATTGCAAGACAAGTAAAAAGAACAGGACTCAACATGATTAGAGAAATCATAATCAATCAAATGTAAGAAGTTCTCAGAATGTTACATGTCAGATATGTAACTATAATGGTCACTCAGCTAGACAATGTAAAATGGTGACCCATTTCAATGCACTGTGGAATATAAGGCCTCCAATCATTTGTCACTCTTGTAAAAAAGCTAGACACATCTCAAAGTTTTGTAGATCAAGGACGCAAGGTCAGGAAAGCCCTAAAAAGACCGAAGAACTAGTATTGGATCCCAAAGGAGAAGTCAAGTTTTTGAAAGCCTCAGAGAATGCAAGCATGATTTGGTTAGAAGAAAAGAAGGATAAGGTTAATGAGTATGTATTGGATGCATCCATAGTGGACACACCCTCTACATCTAGATGAATGGCCCTCAGGGTCATAGGGGGAGCTAATTTAGCTCTAGACCCTTGTGTGGTTGGTATATTCACTCTCAGAGTATGCGCCTTTGGACTTAAGCTTTTGGAGACAAAGGGAACCTTCGTGCAAGATTGCACTAGCTAATTCTTTGTGGAATGAAAGATAGAAACTTCCAAGTGACAGCTTGGTTTACATGACAAGCATTAATGGTAGAAACTCTACTTTAAAGTGCATAGAAGTTAGAAGATCTCTCATTGCATTCAAATTAAGAGTGATTGAAAAGAAGAAGAGCCTTAGCAATTGATTGAGAAGGATTACAGTTTGATTCATCAAGATTTGCTATGCATTTGATCAGTTGTGGAAACCCTAGTTCATTGCACCGATTCAAAATCTCTTGGAAACCTTTGTGAAAGTGATATACAAGTAAGTTATGGCTACTCCTATAGTATTTGATGTTGCAGAGAAGAAAAAATATGTGTTTAAGAGGCATCCATTTAAATCTACACTAGATGACCTAGAAGGGGCATTCTCCCACATGCCTATAGGCATTATGCATGTCAAGGACATTAGGGAATACATCTACTATAAGAAAGAACTAGTAGGTTTGGACAGATTAAGGGCGCACATGGAAACTATGCTAAAACCAGACAAAAACTTCATGGATGAGTATGCACGGTGGACTAATCACCCGATAGTGGAGTATGCTATGACATATGAGTTATATGAATCAGAATGGATCAAAATTCTATTGAGAAGGTTTCATGATGACCTATTTTGGATAGGTGAAGTGTCAGTCAGAATCACCAGTGACCTAATTCATGAGATGACAAGCCTCTCAAGGATAGGCATCATCCTTCCAGTAGGAAAAGATGTGAGGAAGATTGTTGAATAGACTTGCAAATCAAGAAGTGATAGGCATGGTATGACTATCGAACCTATTGAGCAAGATGACTTCACATTGATGTCTATGATACTTGGATATAGGTTTCAACACACTAGCAGGGTAAATAGTGTGTCTGTGGCCACAATTCTTGTAGCCATAAGAATTGTAAATGAGAATGGAGAGTTCAACTTGTGTGACATCTTGTGTGCACAGCTGATTAACAACATCAAGGCAATCAAGCATGATAAAACCAAGATATTTAGATTTGGGTCCCTAATTATCTATATGTACTTCCATATTGTTGGAAAGGTGTCAGATTCATACCTAGACAAGACTATTCCTACCATGCCTCAGATATCTTTCAAGGCATCTACATAGAGAAATCTAAGAGACTACATGATACTAGAGTTGAAGACATTCAGGGTCAAAATCCAGATGAGGTACAAGATACCAAAGAACATTGTTGAGAAATACAAGGATACTAATTGTTTTATGGTTGAGACAGATACAACATGCATGGAGATAGTTGAACCAAGAACAAAGTGGATTCATCCACTAGGATATGAAGTGGAAGAGCCTATTCTAGAGGCCTATGCTCAAGTTCTATTGTCAGCACCTAAAGACCCCAATGAGCCAAGATGGGGAAC
This sequence comes from Chamaecyparis obtusa, assembly GCA_027943335.1. NCBI lineage: Eukaryota > Viridiplantae > Streptophyta > Pinopsida > Cupressales > Cupressaceae > Chamaecyparis > Chamaecyparis obtusa. Next base: position 155,476 of record BSBK01012357.1, read on the forward strand.
CTATGAGGAGAAGACAAGAGAGATAGATGCTAAACTAAACAACGCAACAACAAAGAGGAAGGTTTCCAAGGTTACCTCTGAGATCTTGAGAATACATGGAGTGTCTCAAGAAGACCTAGACAAATAAAGGAAACAAAATATTTCTTTGGAATTAGAGAGCACAGATGCAGCAAAGGCAGAATTAGATGATCCTAAGCTGAAGAAAGTGAAGATTGAAAAATCTAATGAATAGAAGGGTAAAACTGATGTTACTCCTTCTACACCCAAAGAAACCATTGACCTTACTGCTCCTCCTGAGTATAAGGAAATGCTGAAGAGGAAGAAAGAGTTCAACATTGGTCATCCATCCTCAAGAGTAACAAGGAACAAAAAGAACTCACAAGTACCTCCTAAAGTAAGTTTCAAACCTAGTCTAAGTGTGCTAAGTGCAAGAATAATTGATGAGGGAAAAATTGATCAAGTAGGAAAGTTTTATGAAAAATATAGTGAGATATACAAATCTGAGATACATGGTATGATAGTCAAACACATGCTGAAGTTCAAAAAGACAGTCTTGGAACTTAAGACTATGATCCTTGATAATGTGTGGAACATCCTAGAATTCTAAAAGAGACAGGCTATTGAAGAAGATCTACGGATAAGGGAAAATATTCTAGATGATACCCTTCCTATATGTTCTCTAGAGGAAAAGTTTTTTTTGTTAGACTTAGTAAATCCACATCTCAAAACCAAGTCAAGGACTTTTCACATTATGGACAAGAACTATGATCTTGTTGCTAAGGAAATAGAGAAGGCATTCAAGAAAGTATTCATGAATATACACATGTATCCAGCTACTGTGCCCATGGCACAAATACCCTTAAATGAAGTCAAGGTGGCAGAGCCCACTAATGCATCAATGATAGGTGTTAGGCCATTTTTCTATCATAGCAAAAATCCTGTGAAAATGGCCTCTTCCCTGCAAATGTTTTTGTAAGGTGTCCTGCCCTATGTTCTTCATGTTGTCACCTTGCTCTAGCCCAGAGTGCATGTGCTGAATCGAAAAATCCAGAAAGTTGTTCAAGTTTTAAGGTTTGCAGAGAACAATTTCAAAAATCTGTCTAGGTGTCGAAAAACCACAATGTTTCTAAAAATCCATGATGTTTTCAGTATGTTTGAAAACCTTCATTGTTTTCGACCTTGGTCCTAACTACACAAGTGTGATGGATGGTGGGGCCCAGTCCTTGCTCGGTTGTGTCGCTGATTCTCTAGATCTCCTGGCGGTTACATCTCTTAATCGGTGACCCGGCAACTGTGTTGTCACGCAATCTCTTATTTCTAGCAGGTAGGTCCCTTACCTTCAGTGACTCGATGACTGTTAGTCATGTAATCTCTAAGTGTTTGGCAGTTATCGACTAGCATTCAGTGACCTAGTGGGCAGTCTATTTCTCTTCAGTCACGTAATCTCTTCATTCTTGGCGGTTAGCGGTTGACATCTCACGACTTGGCAAACGGTTAGTTGCGTAGTCGCTGAGTGCTTGGCGGTTGGTTCGTGGGTCCCAGTTCTTTTCATTACCTGGTGTCAGGGTTTGAAGATCTATGGTCGGCATGTGATCGCATGGAATATTCTCACCCCATGCGATCATGAACCCACCGTCCGATTGGTTGCCGGTATGCCCAGTGGCAGGGGGTTTGCGATGGGACCCGTGTTTGCAGTGCCCGAGCATGTTTGACATTCGGCGGTGAATGCTAACAGTTAGTCGCATGTTTGCATAGCATTTTTCAAGGCCATGCGATCATGCGACTGACGGTTTGCGTTAAAACTTTGTGGTAGTAGTTGTGGCAAGGTTAAAGTCTGTGGGTTGTCACATGTTTGTGTAGCCCATTTTCGGGCTATGAGATCATGTGACCAAGCATAGGATGAGACCCAAATTCCTATGGTGGTTAATTTGATGACCACATGATTGCGACTAAGGGAAAATAGTTAAAACATAGGCCCACGAAGTGTATGGTGACCGTTGCAGTTTGAATTTGAATTTTTGGTGTTTCCAAGCGACAAAGGGTACCATTTTTATGGAATTCAATGCAAAAATGACCCTGTTTGATGAGAAGCAATTGGTTTGTTATTTCCAGTGTGCTCCAAGGTGTGAGATGATTGTAAAAGAGGAGTGTATTGCCATAGGGGAGTAAATGAAATGTACCAAAAGCAGTTGCAAGGTCACTTCCAGTTTGATTTTTGTAGATTTTGATTGATCTTCAGTGCCTTTTCAGAGTTTCTCATGATTGAAGATCAAGTGTTAGTTGCTGGCAGGGTTTAGTGTTTTCCCCTCTGAATTGTGATAAATTGTTTTGAATTCTGATTTGATTATTTTGGTGGGTGAAACTTTAACCCTGGTTACCCGTATCTTGTTGCATCCTACTAGTTTAGGATTCCAAGGTAACCAGTGGTATAAATTGTAGGTTGTTCAATTTTGTAGAGGTTCCTTGTTCTGCAAATTTTTTGAGGAGAATTGGTTCCATGCTGAAGGATCCTTTTCCTGTAGATATTTCTCCTTCTTCTCTGCATATAGAGTGTTCTTCTTTCCTTGTTGGTTCTAAGAACATAATGCATATTGTAACTGACTTGTCTTATGTATGAGAGGTTAATATATTCTTACTGTCATCAATCTATCTCCATTTGAATTTTGAACTCATTAGTCATGCATCAAGGATGTCTAATTTTTCTACTGCGCATTGCCTGAGAGCTTGTGGGTGGAGTTGTCTTCGCAGAGATAACTGGTTCAGGGTTAGTATTCATGTATGTATGAGTTGAAATATCAAGGATAGGTCATGCTTGTCTTCTAGTGGATGCTGGTTAATGTATTGTCTATTCATAGGTCTCTTCTAAGGGGAGGGTCAAAATCCTTTGATGGGTAATAACATATTTGAATACACAAGTGGGAACTAAGTTGAGGTTTGGTCATGGTGTGTGATTGATGTAAGGCATCAACACATTAGGTATATTATTTTCTTGTTTCATAGCTGTCATTTGCAATAGGGTATTTGACTCTGTGGCCCATTGGATAAGGCACTGGTCTATGAGAGACTTAGGGTATCTCAGGGGTCCTTTCAGCCCAACATTAAATCAATTACCTTTCCCTTTCATGTTGGTGGTAGTAGTAGGAGTCTCTGTCTAGTCTTTAGACTCGTTCTGTGCAAAAAGGGCTATTTGTACATGAATTGGCTTCGTTGGGGTGCAGGTTACCTGAAGGGGTTTGAAGGCTATTCCACACTAATCTATCTACAGGCCTTTTATTCACCAAAAGGATGGCATGAGTGTGCAGATAAGGCAACACCCACCTGAGTGAATGTGGAGCTCAAAGAAGAAGGAGGATTTCTCTCTATCCTCATTAATTGGTTTTCTTTTCTTGTCAAGCTTGAGTGCCTAACCTATGTTTCAAGCCCAACCATTTGATTCAAGTTTGGTCCTGCAAGGAAATCAACCAACAATAGGTCCTCGGGACTCAATGCCTGTAGTTGAAACACAAATAGAGGAAGATAACTCTGCACCCATGACAAAGTCACTAAATGATAGCACCATTATTATTGATAATGTAGAGATAGCCATGGCGGCCACTAACACTAAGTTGGATAAGTTTGAAGAAGCTTTTGTGAGCACACAAGAAGCTGAAATCTTATGCAGTAACACTCCTCCTACTCATCAAGAAGAAATATTGATTAAGGACATAACAAATGAGAAAGAAGAAGAAAAGGTGGAAGAAAAGAAAGAAGGAGAAAAAGAAAAAGAAGCTGAAAAACAAAAAGAAGAAGAAGAGGTAAAAGGAAGTGAACAAAAAGATGAAACATCAATCAAGATAAAATAAGAAGTGATGGATAGCACTCCCATCACTCCCTCAGTAGCATTGTTGTCAAGTTTGACACCTAGCACAACCAGTTTGGATTCATGGAGAGAAGAAGACCTAATTAAGTTCAGTGTCTTAGCCATGAAGAATGCCAAGGAGAAACAAGTGATGAGGAATCCACTCCTTGTAGAATCAGTGAACATCTTAAACAACTTGTTACCTGTAGACAAGAAAGTATCCAAAGTACACTTAGTTGATGATGTTCGTTCAGTGATTTCACAGTTCAAGGGAAACTTCTCTAGCTTGGAAGAATCTGCATCCTTAGTTGCAGAGGAGAAGTATATGAAGAAAAGGCTGAATGAATTGTTTAGCAGATATGCACTTGACCTAAGCTCACTAAAGGTTGGTCAAGCATCCTTGAAGGAATTTGCAGCAAAGGGAAGAAAGATCATTACTAAATGTATGAACCAAGACAAGTTAACTAGTGATCTATACAAAAAGGTACAAGAGGCATAAGACATGATAGAAAGCATAATGAAATCTGTAGAAGATCCATCTGTTGATGTGAACATGTGAAACAATGTCTACACAAGGACAGTTAGAAAAGATTGAGAAGGCAGAAAAAGAAATGATCAAGATAAGGGCTAGGCAGACTCAGCTAAGGAATGCTCTTGCGCCCTCATTAGACATACTAAATCAGAATATCAAGGAGATTGATGCCACCATGGTGACATAAGATCAAGGTCCTTGCACTAATTTGGAGAAGATAGAGAAGCTACAGTATGCTTTATGCACCCATCTACAGATTGTAAATTCACTGATCACATTTTGGAAGAAGGAGATCCAAAATCTGCAGATAGCATATCTGAATGTTCTATCATAGTAATTTTTTGTAGATTTAGTTTTGCCAGACCTTTGTCATTAATGTCAAAGGGGGAGTATCTATATAATATGAGCTATAAATATGTATAAGGAGATAGAAAGATATGTATAGGGAGACAAAAAAAATTTGTATTAAGGATAGTTAGCAACTTGGCCATATTCCTTTGTTGCCATTAATGACAAATGGGGAGATTATTGGAAAGTTGGCTATATTGATGTATATGACTTATTATAGTGTTGTCATTATGGAAAAAAAGTCATATAGTAGTTTGGAGTTAGTGCACTTGATGGGAAGATAAAAAATCAGCTAAGTGTTGAATACTGGACAGTGTACAGAGTTCTTGAAGCTCAGACCATCAATGCACGTGCGTATGACTGAGTTATGGTATGCACCCTAGAAGATAAGTTGGTTAGAATATATTCATGCTTAGTCTATGAGCACATGATCAAATATGCAAGTATGAGAAAGATACAGACAATAGAAGTTAAATAGCCAGTGTGTGCCAAAGAAGAACAAAGTAAGAAGCTGACTGTCAACATTTTGAGTTGTGGTTATATTCTAATGATGTAAAGGCTATGCATCTATTGTAATTAAGTTTCCAACATGTATATATGTTTTTTTGTAAGAAAGCTTGAGCCAATTCATTTGGAAGAGTTGTATGTAATAGGTTTAAGGGCTGACCTAGTTGTTTATTTTGTATGCTCATATAAATATGAGATGCACCTATTGTAATTGGTATGGAAGTTGATAGAGAGTTGTGATAAGCAGAGAAAAAGTTTGTGAAGAGACTATAAGATGTATTAGATATTTGCAAGAGGTCAAAGAATCAGTGCATCAAAGGAACTGATTTGACAAGCACTATCACAGTGATAGTTCATCCAACAGATATAGTGTGTATCTGAGATCAGAAGGTTGTAGCCTTCACCACTTGAGCAGTGAGCTCTAGGATAGTGTGTCCACTCCCCTAATAGGGACTATTGTAAAAGACCCTTAATAGGGTCTGACCCTTGACAAGGTGTACTGTACTTAATGCATTGTAAAGAAACTCCTAACATGGTTAAGGATCTTCTAACAAGGATCATAATACACTAGTGCAAAATATTAGTGGGTGTCAATTCCCACCAGGGTGTTTACCTATTTGGGTTTCCCTGTAACCATATCGGTGTTATGTGTTGATTTCATGTTTCATGTTTATGTGGATGTTCATTTCAGTACTTAAGCATTTAAGTTCAGTTTAAAGAATAATTAAAAAGATAAAATATAGTGAACACTAATTCACCCCCCCCCCCTCTCTCAGCGTTCCCATTGCTAACACTAATATGTGTATCAAATAAAATATGTGGATGGGGTCCTAGAACAATGGTTTGCACATAAAAGAGACCCCAAAAATGATATTTTACACATAAATGAAATTATAATGATATGGAAAGTAAATGTAGAAGGAAAATGTTGAAATAAAGAAATAAAGGTACTTACCTTTGAAAAAGAATTGGCTTAAAACCTTGTCAAACAGTCTCAGAAACTGTTGATTTTTGCGCTCCTGAACTGAAACTGTGAGATATACAAAACCTATAAATATTTTTCTTTTATGAGAAAGGTCATCATTGACCTCAGGGCTAGAGTAAGATCTTACCCCTGGGTACAATCTTGATGCCAACTGAAGGTCATCCTTGACCTGAAACGGCTCTGACAAAAATTTTGTTCACGGATCCTAGAAGTTCGACAAAAAGGGTATCCAGATCTACACCGATATTCACTGTCCCACACCTATACCTACAAGAAAAATGGTTTTGTTTGTTGGGGGGAGGGGTTGCCTTAGTTAAACCCCAATTTAGGAATTAACCTTGAAATTGAATTGAAATTGCAAAGATAAACAAAGTAAATGGAAAAATTCACCTTGATTATGTTGAAAACCCTTGTGGACGATTCAAATCCTTAAATCTACAAGTATGGATACTTCAAAAGAATGTAGAATTGGATGTAGGATGTCTCAAATCAATTGTCTTTATATCTTCAACACCAATCTTGAATGGATCTTGTAATAGGAAGAGGCTTGAATGGATAGATGGAGAAATATTCAACAAGAGGGCTCCATAAAGATTGAATCCTTCAATGGCTAACAATGGATCTCCTTGATGAATTGGATCTTGAATGTTTGAATGATTGAATGCTTGAATTCTTGATCTTCTTTCTTGAGAGATTGAGAGATTATGAGATGAGATGGAGAAAATGAGAGAGGAAGGCCTCCTTTTATAGTGATCTAGGGCACAAACTTCTAGAGGAGCCACATATGAGAAATAAATTCCCATTGGGACCATACCCCTAGAAATGGACCTATATTAAAAGATATTTAAGATTTTACCATTTCAGAGATCAAAATAGCTGACCCAGAGGTGGGAAAATAATTCCTTTTGAAACTCGACATCCAAAAATCATGGAACTTTGAAATTTGGACCTTGGGTCAAGGTCGAGGTTGTCTTTGACCTAGGTCAAATTCAAGGTTGAATTTGACCAAATAGGTTGACTTTGACCCAAAAGGCCGACATTGACCCAAAAGTCAAGAATCTTAGAATTTCAAATTAGGATGCCAAAATTATGTAGAAAAGAAGTGGAAAATGGGGCAGAAAAGGGGAAAAAGCCAGATCCAAGTCAAAGACCCATTCAAGGCATTCAAAATGACCCCAAACCACTTACTCAGAGGGCTAAACATTCTTAACATGGAAGTGCTTCCATTTTAAGATGATACATTAAGCCCCCACTTTAGCAAGATTATGGACTTGATGCAAACTTTTAGTAAAGGAGATCACAAAGAAAAAGACAATCTTATTGAAATGAAAGGGACAAAGGAATCCTCAAGCCCCCAAGGACTCGATTCTTCATCAACTCCAAGATTGCAATAAGAGAGACATCACTAGAAAAAAGAGATAAAAGGAGAGAGAGGAGTGGCTAGCTCACCCAGTAAGATGCATGTATATCACTGTGAACCACAAAAAGGATAGGACGGCCCACCAAGAAAACACTTGATAGTCACCCCATAAAGTTGTGCACCTTCTGGCGACTTTGTGCATGTATGTAGTGCATCTTCTGATGGCTTTTATGAAGTACCCATGGATCCATATCCTCATATCACCATAGAATACATTTGTTAGATGCATATCTCTTTAGGATTTAACAACTTATGCGCATTACCTTTCAAGGATTTAGCTTATTTGAAATTGGAAATGCATGTCTCTTCAGGATTTAGCAACTTATGTGTGCTACCTTTAGAGGATTTAGCATATTTGAAATTGAAAATGTGTGTCTCTTCAGGGTTTAGCAACTTATGTGCATTGCCTTTAGAGGATTTAGCATGCTGCAAAACAAAAGGTTAGGACAAAAATGCATAATATAGCATGAGGGAGGCCATTTATATGCCCCCTCCTTAAGATGGCAAAAACATACTATTTTTACATGTTAAGAAAAGAAAAAGAGAAAGGATAAATCCTTCTTCAACATCAAGAAAATATCCATAGACAACACCCAGTCCAAGCCAAGAATGTCACAGCTCCTATGAGGCCATGGAAGGGATGAATGCAAAGAGATATCATGCAAGAAGGGAAAAAGTAACCCTTGGGAGGGATAGTACACTATTCAATTTCCAAGATGAGAGATTTATCAACCATGGAAACCCAATGTCAAACAATGAAATATGTTATGATCAAGGACATAGATCCTCGATGCAAACCAAAATTTTCATGTATGGTTGGATATCACATAATAGATAGATACTACTTAACTAAGGGAAAAGTGGATCTTGGAAAGATAGAAAAATGGCATCCTTTCCCCCCAAGCATAGGAACAAGGATGGAAGGGGACCTATTATATCACTCACAACACTATGCAAGACAATGATCCCCCAAGGATTAGGCTAACATTGTTTATATAATGTGGAGCTCCATAATAGGAACATAAATGTTATTTAGAGAACATAGGATTGAAATACAACTCATTGCCACATGATATATAAATAACCTTACTATCAATGAGCTGCCTAATCTTATAATGTAAATCTTGACATTCATTAGTAGAGTGATCATGAAATATATGATATAAACAAAAAGGAAGAGTCTTCAAGTGTGGACTATGTTTATTTTTGCGTTTAGGTCTAGTAATCATCTTAGCACGAAGGAGTTTAGGCAAAAGAACTTCTTGGTCAAATTCCTTCATAGGTTCATCATGTTTTGAAGTGTTATTTGAGATGTTGTTAACATTGATTTGTTGTCGAGGATTAAATCCCAATCAATAAGAATGCTCATGCCCCCCATTCTATAAGGGCATTTGAATTCCCTGTTTATGCTTACCACATCCTTGAGCATTAAATCCTTGTTTAACTAGGAAATGATAACCAGGACCATAACAAGAAGTCGTATCAGAAGAAGTCAATGGAACTTCATTAGTCACTATGTCATCATTAGTAGGTTTGATAGATTCATTATGGGTAGAAGTAGTGAAAAAGTTATTACAAAGGGTATTAGAAGTAGAAGTAAAAACTCATTGTTCAAACTCTCTTTGTTGCTTCATAAAATCAAGATCAGAAACCTTATACTCTCCAATAAAGGTAGGATTAAAATCCAAGGTTCCCCAATCATTGCTAGGAAGAGTATTAAAGGAAGAAAGATTATTATTTGGAATAGGAGTAGTGTAGGTTTGAATATTCAAAAAGGGATTTAGTGCATCATCCGCATGAAGTGCATACACCATGTTTTTATGAATAAACTTGACTTTACAGTGAAGGGTGGAAGGAACAGAATGCATCTCATGCAACCAAGGTCTACCCAAAAGAAGGTTATAATTGAGAGGTCCAAGCATAACATGAATAGGTGTATTCAGGATGACTAGACCTACTTTGATAGGTAAGGTAATGATGCCTAAAGTGTTCTTAGAAATGTTATCAAAGCCACATATAGGAACTTTTTCAGGTTGAATAGTTGAAAGATCAGCTTTAATCACTTTGAGCATGTCCATGCTACAAACATTAAGCCCAGATCCATTATCAATCAAGGTCCTACAGATGATACTTTTATTGATAGTAACAACAACCATAAGAGCATCATATTGATTATGAACTTCTTTAGAAGGTAAATCCTTTGGATTAAATATAATGTTAGGAGAACCCAAGGTAGTATGCATGCATTGTAAGAAGTTATTGATGTTCTCTTGATTAGGAGGTGGCATAGGAAGAGTTGCTAGAGATTTTTGCAAGGCTTCATAGTAGGTAGGTGAAGTTTGAAGAAGCTCCCATAAATAAATCTTGGTAGGGGTATTTTGTAATTGGTTTATCAAATCATACTCCTTGCTAGGAAGATGGGGTGGAGGAGGAAGAATGGGTTGAGAAGTGGTAAAGAAGTAGAAACCACTAGATTAGGTTGAAGGTTACTCCTTGTACAATATGTGTGAGCTATCGAACCTTGGTCATTGAAAGAATCTAAAGATTCCATAGGTTTACCTTTGATAGTAATGCAAGGACAACCTTTGATAGTCAACAAGGGTTTTGGATAAACCATGTTAGTTGTCTCAACACTACAAATAGATTCACAAGAAGGAAGCAAAGAAGACACCCTAGGAGGAGATGAGGTAGGATCTTGAATCTCCATAAGATCATCACTAATAGGGAGAGCATTAAGGGAATTTATATCATTCTCTACTAATGCCTCATCACTAGAAGGAATCCCAAATGGAGGTAAAACATCTATAATGTCATCCTCCTTCGCTAAAAGGTATGCATTAGGGGAGTGTGTTTTAGAAAAAGAGTTATCATCATGTATTGATATGTCATCCATTAATAAATCACCCTCTTGTATCAAATATTCTTCACGAGGTGGGATAAATCAATGTCTTTATCCAAGGGTTCATCCCAAAAAGTAGATTCATCCACAATGGTTTCATGAGGAAGAGAATAATCAATATCCAAATCCAAAGGTTCATCCCAAATAGGAGGATTATCATCCCTATCCATAAAGCACAAAAACACTTGAAACAACTTGTTCCACATGATAATGAATAAAAAAATGGATAGAAAATAGATCTAGATATATCCAAATGCATTCAAATGAAATTTATAAGCATGAAAAGGAAATCAAACATCACAAACACAATAGGGCATCTAATTCCACAAAGCATGAAAAATATAAATATTTTTTATTTTTTTGAAGAAATTTTGCAATTTTTTTAATTTATTTTTGAAATATAAATGCAAGAGCATAAAATAAATCTACTTTTGTAAGCATGTAAGATCTAACACAAAATGCAAATCTAACACCAAAGACAAAGAGTTGTTGTAAACGGGTTCACCAAAATGTAAGATGTAAAGGTGAACATGCAAGATAATACAACAAAAATAATAGGGTATCTAATTCCACAAAAGATAAGGGGTAAGCTTGTCAGGTTCACCAAAATGTATCATATAAAATATGCAGTGGGGTCCTAGAACAATGGTTTACACATAAAAGAGACCCCAAAACTGATATTTTACACATACATGAAATTGTAATGATATGGAAAGTAAATCTAGATGACTAATATTGAAATGAAGAAATAAAGGTACTTATCGCCGAAAAAGAATCAGCTTAAAACCCTGTCAAACAGTCTAAAAAATTGTTCATTTTTGCATTCCTAGACTGAAACTGTGAGATCTACAAAACCCATAAATCTTTTTCTTTTCTGAGCAAGGTCTTCATTGACCTTAGGGCCGGGGTAAGATCTTACCCCGGGGTATAATCTTGACCCCCATTGAAGGTTGTCCTTAACCTGAAACAACTCTGACGGAAATTCTGTTCAAGCATCTTGAAAGTTCTATGAAAAGGGTATCTAGATCTGCACTGATATTCTCTATCCCACACTTATACTTGCAAGAAAAATGGTTTTTTTTGTTGGGGGAGGGGTTTGCCTCAGTCAAACCCCAATTTAGGAATCAACCTTGAAATTGAATTGACATTGCAGAGATAAACAAAGTAAATGGAATAATTCACCTTTCTTATGTTGAAAACCCTTGTGGAGGATTTGAATCCTTGAATCCACAAGTATGGATGCTTCAAAAGAATGTAGAATTGGATGTAAGATGCCCCAAATCAATTTTCTTTAGATCTTCAACACCAATCTTGAATGGATCTTGGAATAGGAAGAGGCTTGAACGGATGGATGGAGAAATTTTCAACAAGAGGGCTCCATAGAGATTGAATCTTTTAATGATTAAGAATGGATCTCCTTGACAAATTGGATCTTGAATGCTTGAAGGCTTGAATGCTTGATCTTCTTGCTTGAGAGCTTGAGAGATTATGAGATGAGATGGAGAAAATGAGAGAGGAAGGCCTCCTTTTATAGTGATCTAGGGCACAAACTTTTAGAGGGGCCACATATGAGAAATAAATTCCCATTGGGCCTATACCCCTAGAAATGGACCTAGATTAAATGGAATTTAAGAGTTTACCATTTCGGAGATCAAAACAACCGACCCAGAGGCGAGAAAACAATTCCTTCTGAAAATCATGGAGCTTTGAAATTTGGACCTTGGGTTAAGGTCAAGGTTGACTTTGACCAAAAAGGTAAACTTTGACCAAAAAGGTTGACTTTGACCCAAAAGGTTGACATTGACCCAAAAGTCAAGAATATTAGAATTTCAAATCAGGATGCTAGAATTATGCAGAAAAGAAGTGGAAAATGGGGCAGAATGTTAGGAATGAATGCTAAATGTTTGGCAGTCATTCTATAGTAGTTGTTGTTGCATTCATGACTATGATTGTCATTGATGTCAACACAATGATTTACTAGAGACTTGTAGACAAGCAGATAGAGTTTGGATTAGCGCACATGGGTTATTACAGTTGGAGCTATGTGATGTTGAGGATATACTCTTTGATATGTTATATGTCTATGGTTAAGAGTGTAGATAGTAATTCATTTATTCATGTAAGTTATGAGCATTTTGTTGGAAGCAGTATTTAGGCAGTGTTCCTGAGTAGTGGTTTGTGGAAATCGGATGATATCTCCTAATCGAGATGGAATCTAATTTTTCGTAGTTAAAGGGAAGTTGAAGACACATTGTTAGTGACATGGATGACAATGCAAACTTTGAGGTCACATGAGTGGAGAATTATTGTAGTTGGAAGTTGACAGTTTTGTGTAATTCTGATGTAGTGTGTGGAAAATTTTATTTTGTAATTGTGTGCCGACTCATTTGTAATTATTTGAGTGTGGTATAAAGGAAGGAATGTGTTTCCTTGTTGTAAGAGAGAAGAGGATATAGTGTATGAATATGAAGTGAAGAAAAGAGCTAAATGTGAAAATGAATTTGTGAAGGAAGACATGCGAAGTACAGAGATCTAAAATTGAGATCTGGTCTAATAGTGAGTGTTGTTTGGCACAGTCAGAGAAGAGGTAACATATTATTCTGTTGAGTAATACAAAGATTATTTGGATAGTGTGTTTAGTGATCTTACGCTGAAGCTATTTGGGCAGTGGGTCCTTCTGTCTTCCATAACTCTTAATAGGGTTAGAATCTTTTAACAAGGATTCAAAATCTCCTAACAGGGATTCATATGTACTAAATGTATTTCATAAGACTCCTGACAGAGTCCATCCTTTCACAAGGATTATTCATATTAGTGCATCTTTTTGTGGGTATCATTCCCACTGGGGTTTACACTTTGATCAAGAGGTTCCCTATTCAACATATCTTGTGTCATTGTGTCATTGTGTATGAATATCTTTCTATGGTTGGTAATTATATTGCTTACATGGTTTAATGCTATTGAAGTTGATAAAAGTTATAATTATCTGATAACTGATTCACCCCCCCACCCCCTCTCAGTTATCTTGGTGGACTTTACTTTCTAACAATTGGTATCAGAGTGGTAGGTCCTTGAAAAAGAAGTTTAATAGCTTAAGGAGATCCATGGCAAATTTTAGGAAAGAAAGCCCTAAGTTTGATGGAGTAAATTTTTGATAGATTGAAAGAAAAGATGAAGACACATGTACTGTGTTTAGGACCAGGTTATTGGTTGATTACAAAGAATGATAAGACTATCATTGAAGAGGACAATCTTGAAACATTTACTGCTGATGAGAGAGATCTATTCATGTGTAACATACTTGCAAGAGAAGCATTTTTTATAGCTTTTTCAGGGAATGAGTACAGTCAGGTAAAATGTTTGACAAAATCTCATGAAATTTGGAATGCTTTACACTCTACTTTTGAAGGTGATGAACATGCAAAAAGAGTTAGATTACATAATTGGATATGTGCATTTGAAGATATAAGAATGTTGGAAGATGAATCTATTAGAAGCTATATTGGTAGAATGTCAGAAATTTTTACAGGTATAAAATCTTGTGGAGGAACAAAGATAGAGAATGAAGTAATATGGAAAATTCTAAGAACATTGACTCCTTTATTTAAGCAGACAACACAGATGATTGAACAAGTTATACCTTGTACTAAAAACTTTACAAGAGAGACTCTTCTTGGAAGATTGGAAGCAACAGAAATGAACTTGAGGTTATCAGGAGACTTACCTAGAATGGAGACAACATTCAGTGCTCTTAGTGTTCACCCTACTTTGTCAAGAAGCATCAGTGTGAGTGGAGATTATGCTGGCAGCAACAGATCTAGAAATGAAGAAGACAAAAAGATTGAAGAAGGTATTGCCTTCCTTGTGAAGAGAGAACCAGACGGTAAGAAAATTTTTAAATGTTGGACTTGTTAATAATATGGTCATTTTGCATCTAAATGTCCTAAGGGAGTTAAAAAGTACAAAAAAAATTTCAAACTGAGAAGATCTAAAGAATTTTATTTTTCTAATGATGAAGATCTTGAAGATAGTACAGAGAGAACTCTAAGTGAAAGTGATACTAAGAATAATGATGACATAGGATTTGTAGCAATTAAAGAAGAGAATCCTGAAATTGATGTTAAGGAAGAAAAAGCCTTAGTTTCTCAAGTTGAAAAGAAAGTTGATTGGATTATAGCTAGTGGTTGTTCACATCATATGACTGGAGACATGATAAATTTCATAAAGTTTAACAAATATGATGAAGGATTTGTTAGAGTTGGAAACAATGTACCTTGTTTGATTAAAGGTATAGGATCTATTACTCTTGATGGAAAGACTAATACTGATGATGTTTATTTTGTGGATGGATTGAAACATAATCTTTTGAGTGTTGGACAGTTAGTTGATAAGGGATATCAAGTTTGGTTGATTGAGAAAACTTGTGTGATAAAGGATAAAGATGGAAATCTTATTGGAATTGGATCTAGAACTAGAGGTAATGTATTTCAGTTGAATCCTACTGAGATGACATGTTTGATTACTAAGATTGATGAAAGTTGGTTATGGCATAGAAGGTTTTCTCATATAAACTTTGACAATATTGTGAAAGTAAGCACTACATTTGTAGTAAGAGATTTGCCTAAAATTATGAAGCCTACTAACATGATTCACAAAGAATGTGTGATGGCTAAACAGAAGAGAAGCTCTTTTCCTAGTAAGAAGTTTACATCTACAGAAAAGCTCGAGATTGTTCATACAAATTTGAGTGGTCCTACTAGGACTAGAGGATTCTATGGAGAAAGTTATTTTATGATTCTTGTTGATGATTTTAGAAGAATGATGTGGATTGCATTTCTTAAAGAAAAGTTTGAAGCATTTGATAAGTTTAAAATAATTAAGAATAAAGTTGAGAATGAATTTGGAATGAAGATTAAATGTTTGAGATCTGATAGAGGTGGAGAATTTACTTCTAGAGATTTTAACACCTTTTGTGAAGAAAATGGCATTAAGAAATAGTTTTCAGCCCCTAGAACAACTGAACAAAATGGTATTGCAGAAAGAAGGAACAGATCAGTGACTAAAGTGGCAAGAGCTATGTTATTTGAGAATGATTTGGTGAAGATATTATGGAGATAAGTAGTGAACACAACAGTGTATACAATAAACAGAGTACAAATCAGAGCAGACACAGACAAGACACCCTATGAATTATGGTTTGGACATGCACCCTCAGTTAAGTATTTTAGAATTTTTGGAAGCAAATGTTATATAAAGAGAGATGATGATATTGGAAAGTTTGATCCTAGAAATGATGAAGGTATATTTCTTGGATATTCTTTGAAAAGAAAATCCTAAAGATGTTACAATAAAAGAACTAAGACTATTGTTCAGAGCACAAATGTTAAAGTTGATGAAAAGTTCAAAATTCAAGAAAGAATGCTTGATTATGAATCAGATGAAGAAGCTCATCCTAAACCTAACATTGGATCTACTAAATTATTTTATAAGACTGATAGTGATTTGTTGAATGAGAGCCACAATGAAGTCATTGAAGAACCTACACCTAAAGTGAGATCTGAGACAATGACACCTAACAAGAGTTTGTCAAGAAATCATCCTATTGGGAAAATTATTGGAAGCATCAAAAGAGGAGTTCTAACTCAGAATAAGGTACAAGAATAGTTATGTTTGATTTCTCAAATTGAACCTAAATCTACTAGTGAAGTTTGTGAAGATGAAAGTTGGATTAATGCTATGAAAGAAGAACTTGATCATATTGAAAAGAACAAGACATGAGAATTGGTCCCTAGACCTAAAGACAAGAATGTTATTGGAACTAAATGGGTATTCAAAAACAAGATGAATGAACAAGGAGAAGTAGTAAGAAACAAATCAAGATTGGTATGTAAGGGATACTCGCAGCAAGAAGGAATTGACTATGAAGAAACCTTTGCACCTGTTACAAGAATTGAAGTGGTAAGAATGTTTTTGGCTTATGCAACTTACAAGAAATTTAAAGTATATCAGATGGATGTGAAGTCAACATTTCTGAATGAAGAATTGGAAGAAGAAGTCTACATTGAGCAGCCTGAAGGTTTTCCTTTGACTCAAGAAGGAGACATGGTATGTAAACTAAAGAAAGCATTATATGGACTAAAGCAAGCACCTAGAACTTGGTATGCAAGACTGGATAAGTATTTGTTAAAATTTGGATTTACAAAAGGAACATCTGATAGCAATCTATACACAAAAGAAATTGAAAATGGTTTGTTGGTTATAGTTATTTTTGTTGATGAAATTATTTTTGGAGGAGAAGATGAAGCTAGTGACAAATTTGCTGATGAAATGAAGACTGAATTTGAAATGAGTATGATTGGTGAAATGAAATACTTTTTGGGATTGTAGATAACACAGAACAGTGAAGGTATCTTTGTAAGTTAGACAAAGCACTTGAATGATTTGTTGAAAAGATTTGGAATGGAGAACTGTAAGCCAGTTGGAACACCTATGGTAACTGGACATAAGTTATCTAGCACAGATGAGACTCCTGTAGTGGAACATAAGAAATACAAATCTATGATTGGAGGATTGCAGTATTTGACACATACAAGACCTGATATAGCACATTCAGTTGGAATTATAGCAAGATTTCAAGCTGAACCTAGATAATCACATTATGCAATAGTAAAGAGGATACTGAGATATTTAAGAGGCATAATGGACTATGGATTGTGGTATGAAAAATCTGATGATTTTACCCTATGTGCATATACAGATGTTGATTGGGGAGGTAGTGTTGATGATAAGAAAAGCACCAGTGGTGGAGCATTTTTCCTTGGAGGAAGATTGGTTTCTTGGCTAAGCAAGAAGCAAGATTGTATCTCATAGACCACAACAGAGGTAGAATATGTAGTAGCAGCAAACAATTGTAACAAGATAATTTGGATGAAGCAAACGCTGAAGGATATTGGAATAAAGTTTGTTGAACCTGTTGTCATACATTGTGACAACACCAGCATAGTTAGTATGTCTAAGAATCTTGTATTACATTCTAAGACAAAGCATATAGAGATCAAGCATCATGTTGTAAGAGAGAAAGTTGCTAAGAAATAATTCAAACTTGAGTACATAAGTACAAAGGAGAAGATAGAAGATATATTTACAAAGCCTTTTCCTAAGGATACATTTGAGTATCTGAGAGGTATGCTTGGGGTTATGCCCTAGCCTACTTTTGAGAATTGATGAAGTTGGTTGCATCTGTCTAGTGGTATATGAGCCTTATCTTTCTTTTGGACTGGATGTTGGTACTTCCTCTATGGGGGATTATGTGTATCTGAGCTGAGTCATGAGGACTCTAGTGAATGTATTTTTTGAGTAGTGTCTTTTGACATTGGAGTTATTGTTGACATAATGATGAAATTTCTGTCATTGATGTCAATGGGGGAGAAGTGTACATGAAAAAAGCTATTTGTACTATCTGAATAGGAAAACAAAGCAAGATTTGATTGATGAAGTATTGGATTTTTGGAACATTCGATGTTTTTTCATCTATGTTGCCACCAATGCCAATGGGGTAGATTGTTAGGAATGAATGCTAAATGTTTGGTAGTCATCCCGTAGTAGTTTTTGTTGCATTCCTGACTATGATTGTCATTGATGTCAACACAGTGATTTATCGAAGACTTGCAGAGAAGCAGACAGAGTTTGGATTAGTGCACATGGGTTATTGTAGTTGGAGCTATACGATGTTTAGGATATACTCTTTGATATGTTATATGTATATGGTTAAGAGAACATATAGTAATTCATTTATTCATGGAAATTATGAGCATTTTGGTGGAAGCAATATTTAGGCAGTGTTTCTGAGTAGCAGTTTGTGGAAATTGGATGATATCTCCTAATCGAGATGGAATCTGGTTTTGTGTAGTTAAAGGGAAGTTTAAGATAAATTTTTAGTGACATGGATGATAGCGTAAATTTTGAGGTCGCATGAGTGGAGAATTATTGTAGTTGGAAGCTAACAGTTTTGTGTAATTCTGATGTAGCGTGTGGAAAATTTTATTTTGTAATTGTGTGCCTACTCATTTGTAATTATTTGAGTGTGGTATAAAGGAAGGAATGTGTTTCCTTGTTGTAAGAGAGAATAGGATATAGTGTATGAATATGAAGTGAAGAAAAGAGTTAAATGTGAAAGCGAATTTGTGAAGGAAGACATGCAAAGTATAGAGATCTAAAATTGAGATTTGGTGTAACAGTGAGTGCGATTTGGCACAGTAAGAGAAGAGGTAACAAATTATTCTATTGAGTAATATAGAGATTATTTGGATAGTGTGTTCAGTGATCTTACCTTGAAGCTATTTGGGCAGTGGGTCCTTCTGCCTTCTATAACTCTTAATAGGGTTAGAATCTTTTAACAGGGATTCAAAATCTCCTAACAAGGATTCATATGTACTGAATGTATTTCATAAGACTCCTAAAAAATTCCCTCCTTTCACAAGGAATATTCATATTAGTGCATCTTTTTGTGGGCATCATTCCCACTGGGGTTTACTCTTTGATCAAGAGGTTCCCTAGTCAACATATCTTCTGTCATTATGTCATTGAGTATGAATATCTTTCTATGGTTGGTAATTATATTGCTTACATGGTTTAATGTTGTTGAAGTTGATAAAAGTTATAATTATCGGATAACTGATTCACCCCCCCCCCCTCTCAGTTATCTTGGTGGACTTTACTTTCTAACATAGAATAGGGGAAAAAGCCAAATCCAAGTCAAAGACCCATTCAAGGCATTTGACATGAACCCAAACCACTTACTCGGAGGGCTAAACATTCTTAACATGGAAGTGCTTCCATTTTAAGATGATACAATATGAAAAATTCTTGTGAGAGGATGAACCATGTTAGGAGTCTTATGAAATACATTCAGTACATATTAGTCCTTATTAGGAGACTTTGAATCCCTGTGAGGAGATTCTAACCCTGTTAGGAGTTTATGAAGACATAAGGACCCACTATCCAAACAAATTCAAGGGAAAGATCATTGAACACATTGCCCAACAAATCTCTATATTATCCAAACAAAATAATACCAGAAATTATTGATCTCAGCAACTTTACTTCTCTCTGACTATGCCAAACCGCATAAAATGCTTCACTAGATCTCACTACCAGATCTTCTCACTTCACATCATACACCAATCACTAATTCACATTATTTCAACTTTGCATCATCTCATCATCATATCCTTCTCATATATAATCAAGGAAAACATTTATTCCTTTATACTATGCACTATATTTCATAATTGAGTCGGCCAATTTAGCTTAACAAATTACAAAGTATAAATCATTACACGTTACTTAATATTTCCATAATCAAATAAAACTATCAACTCACAAACTTAATAAATCATCACACATGTAACCTATGACTATGTTGACTCATCCAGGTCACCTTCGCAATGTCTTCAACCTCTGTATAACTTCGCTTGACCAGATACTATCCCAGTTAGGAGATATAATCCAATTATCATAAATCGCTTCTCATGAATGTTGTCAGAATACAATTTTCACTAGATTACTCATAACTAACACAAATACTTGAATTTATGTATGCTCTCTTAACCATGATACTAGGACATCATACAAAAAATGTACTCAAATTTGCATAACCTCATCTACAATACACCATATGTGCTAAATCAAACTCTATCTGCTACTCTACTAATCTTTAGTATAATCAGTGTGTTGACATTAATGACAAACACAGTCATAAATGCAACATGTGACTACTCCATAAATGAAAGAATACTCCCCCATAAGATATATTCAACATTCATGCTAACAATGTCCCCCATTGGCATTGATGGCAACATAGATGAAAAAAATCCAAGTTCCATGAATACAAAAATGCAATACTATTGCTCTGCTTTAACTTTTCAAATCCTCTTCATCAATCATCAAATGTTCTTCACGTATCCTTCTCCCCAATGTTGCTACTCTTTAGCTTTTCAAATCCTCTTCATCAATCATCAAATGATTTTCATGTATCCTTCTCCCCCATTGACATTAGTGACAAAGTAAGAAACACTATTTCAATCCAATACAAGTTTGAATGTCCAAAGTTACTATTTTAAGATACCTTTTACCAAGAGTCCTTCATGACTCAGCTCAAAAATATAGATACTCCCTCATAGAGGAAGCATCATCATACAGTTCAGAAAGATAGTTCTTTATACCACTAGACTGATACAATTTTTTGCATCACAACTCAAAAGTAGGCTAGTGCATAGCCCCAAGCATACCTCTCAAATACTCAAATGTATCTTTAGGTAAAGGCTTTGTAAATATATCTACAATTTTCTCCTTTGTACTAATATACTCAAGTCTAACTTCTTTCTCTACAAATTTCTCTCTTACAACATGATACTTCATCTCTATATATTTTATTTTAGAATGTAACACAAGATTCTTAGAAATAGTTACTATACTTGTGTTATTACAGTGTATGATACTAGGCTCATTGAACTTGATTCCAATATCCTTCAAAATTTGTTTCATCCATATTATCTAATTAAAAGTATTTGTTGCTGCTACATATTATGCTTCTATTGTTCTCTGTGAAATACAATTATGTTTCTTTCTTAGCCAAGAAACCAATCTTCCTCCAAGAAAAAATGCTCCACCACTTGTGCTCTTTTTCGTCATTCACACTACCTCCCCAATCCACATCTATATATGCACATAGGGTAAAATCATTTGATTTATCATACCACAACCCATAATCAGTTGTAACTTTAAAATATCTGAATATTCTCTTCACTGCTCAATAATGTGATTCCTTAGGATTAGCTTGAAATCTCACAACAATGCCAACTACATGTGCTATATCCAATCTTCTGTGAGTTAGATATTGCAAACCTTTAATCATAGATTTGTACTTCCTTTTTTCAACTATAGGATTATCATCTATGCTAGATAACTTATGGATAGTTACCATAGGTGTACCAACAAGCTTACAAATTTCCAAACCAAATCTCTGCAATAGGTCTTCCAGATACGTAGTCTGAGATAAGAAGATACCATCACTATTCTACACAATCTACAAACCTAAGAGAAACTTCATTTCTCCAATCATGCTCATTTAAAAAAATTTCTTCATTTCATCAGAAAATTTATTCCTCACTTCATCTTCACCTCCAAATGTTATATAATCAACAAAAATAACTATAATTAATAGACCATCATCTATTTCTTTTAGATACAAATTACTATCTGCAGTTCTTTTAGAAAATCCCAATTTTTCCAAATACTTATCCTGTTAGAAAGTAAAGTCCACCAAGATAATTGAGAGGGGGGGGTGAATCAGTTATCTGATAATTATAACTTTTATCATCTTCAAAAACATTAAACCATATAAAGTAATATAATTACCAACCATAGAAAGATATTCATACACAATTACACAATAACACAAGATATGTTGACTAGGGAACCTCTTGATCAAAGAGTAAACCCCGGTGGGAATGATGCTCACAAAACATGCACTAATATGAATATTCCTTGTGAAAGGATGGACTCTATTAGGAGTCTTATGAAATACATTCAATACATATAAATCCCTGTTAAAAGATTCTAACCCTGTTAAGAGTTATGGAAGACAGAAGGACCCACTGCCCAAACAGCTTCAGGGTAAGATCACTGAACTCACTGTCCAAATAATCTTTGCATTATTCAATAGAATAATATGTTACCTCTTCTCTGACTATGCCAAACCGCACTCACTGCTACATCAAATCTCAATTTTAGATCTATGTACTTCACATGTCTTCCTTCACAATTCACTTTCACAACTTCATAATCAACCACACTCTCTCTACATCAAGGAAAAAAATTCCTTCCTTTATACCATACTAAAATAATTACAAATGAGTCGGCACACAATTACAAAATAAAATATTCAACATGCTACACCAAAATTACATAAAACTGTCAGCTTCCAAATACAATAAATCTTCACTTGTGTGACTTCAAAGTTTGTGTTATCATCCACATCACTATCAATGTGTCTCTAACTTCCCTTTAACTATGCAAAGCTAGATTCCATCCTGATTTGGAGATATCATCTAATTGCCAAAAACCGCTACTCAGGAACACTGCCTGAATACTGCTTCCACCAAAATGATCATAACTTTCATGAATAAAAGAATTATTGTCTGCACTCTTAACCATAGACATATAACATATCAAAGAGTATATCCTCAACTTTTCATAGCTCCAACTACAATATCCCATGTGCGCTAATCAAAACATTGTTTGCTTCTCTACAAGTCTTCGGTAAAACACTGTGTTGACATCAATGACAATCATAGTCATGAATGCAACAACAACTGCTATAGAATGGGTGCCAAACACTTTAGCATTCATTCCTAACAATCTCCCCCATTGGCATTGATGGAAACACAGATGAAAAACATCCAATGTTCCAAAAATCCAATACTGCAACACTACTTCTTCAAATCCTCTTTATCAATCAAATCTTGCTTCATTATCCTGTTCAATTCTCTCATATTGTTTTTCTCATATTGTTTTTCATGCATACTTCTCCCCCATTGACATCAATGATAGAAATTTCATCACTGTGTCAACAACAACTCAATGTCAAAAGACACTACTAGAAAAATACATTTACTAGAGTCCTCATGACTCAGCTCAGATACACATACTCCCCCATAGAGGAAGTACCAACATCTAGTCTAGAAGAAAGATAGGGCTCATATATTACTAGACGGATGCAACCAACTGCATCATTACTCAAAAGTAGTCTGGGGCATAACCCCAATCATACCTCTCAGATACTCAAATGTATCCTTAGGCAAAGGCTTTGTAAATATGTTTTCTATCTGTTCCTTTGTGCTTATGTACTCCAATCTGACTTCTTTCTCATCAACTTTCTCTCTTAAAACATGATACTTGATCTCTATATGTTTTGTCTTAGAATGTAGTACAGGATTCTTAGACATACTGACTATACTAGTGTTGTCACAATGTATAACAACAAGTTCAACAAATTTAATTCCAATATCCTTCAGCATCTACTTCGTCCAAATTATCTGGTTATAATTGTTTGCTACTGCTACATACTCTGCTTCTGCTGTGCTCTGTGAAATACAATTCTACTTCTTTCTTAGCCAAGAAACTAATCTTCCTCCAAGGAAAAATGCTCCACCACTGGTGCTTTTCTTATCATCAACATTGCCTCCCCAATCAGCATCTATATATGCACATAGGGTAAAATCATCAGATTTTTCATACCATAATCCATAGTCCATTATGCCTCTTAAATATCTCAGTATCCTCTTTACTGCTGCATAATGTGATTCTCTAGGTTCAGCTTGAAATCTTGCTACAATTCCAACTGAATGTGCTATATCCGGTCTTGTGTGTGTCAAATACTGCAATCCTCCAATCATGGATTTTTATTTCTTCTGCTCAACTTCCAATGTTTCATCTATGCTAGATAACTTATGTCTGGTTACCATAGGTGTTCCAACTGGTTTACAGTCCTCCATTCCAAATCTTTTCAACAAATCATTCAAGTACTTTGTCTGACTTACAAAGATACCATCATTGTTTTGTGTTATCTGTAATCCCAAAAAGTATTTCATCTCACCAATCATACTCATTTCAAATTTAGTCTTCATTTCATTAGCAAATTTGTCACTAGCTTCATCTTCTCCTCCAAAAATAATGTCATCAACAAAAAGAACTATAATCAACAAACCATTTTCAATTTCTTTTGTGTGCAGATTGCTATCTGTTGTTCCTTTAGCAAATCCCAACTTTAACAAATACTTATCCAATCATGCATACCAAGTTCTAGGTGCTTGCTTTAGTCCATATAATGTTTTCTTCAGTTTACATACCATGTCTCCTTCTTGAGTCAAAGGAAAACCTTCAGGCTACTTAATGTAGACTTCTTCTTCCAATTCTCCATTCAGAAATGTTGAGTTCACATCCATCTGATACACTTTGAATTTCTTAAAAGCTACATAGGCCAAAAACATTCTTACTGCTTCAATTCTTGCTATTGGTGCAAAAGTTTCTTCATAGTCAATTCTTTCTTGCTATGAGTATCCCTTACATACCAATCTTGCTTTGTTTCTTACAACTTCTCCTTGTTCATTCATATTGTTTCTGAATACCCATTTAGTTCCAATTACAGTCTTGTCTTTAGGTCTAGGGACCAATTCCCATGTCTTGTTCTTTTCTATCTGATCTAGTTCTTCTCTCATAGCATTAATCCAATGTTCATCTTCACAAGCTTCACTAGTAGATTTAGGTTCAATTTGAGAAATCAAACATAAATGTACCTTATTCCGAGTCAGAACTCCTCTGTCCAAACATCCAATAACTTTTTCAATAGGATGATGTCTTGATAAATACCTATTCAGTGTCATAGTCTCAGATCTTACTTCAACTGTAGATTCTTCTCTAGATTCCTCTCTGGTTTCTTCAACATGACTTTCATTCAACAATCCACTATCAGTTTCATAGAATAATTTAGCAGTTTCAGTGTTAGGCTTAGGATGAGCTTCTTCATCAGATTCATAATCAAGCATTCTTTCCTGAATTTTGAACTTTTCATCAACTTTAACATTTGCGCTCTCAACAATAGTTTTAGTTCTCTTATTGTAACATCTATATGCTTTTCTCTTCAAAGAATATCCAAGAAAAATACCTTCATCACTTCTAGGATCAAACTTTCCAATATCATCATCTCTCTTTATATAACACTTGCTTCCAAAAATTCTAAAATACTTAACTGAGGGTGCATGTCCAAACAATAATTCTTAAGTTGTCTTGTCTATGTCTGCTCTGATTTGTACTTTGTTCATTGTATATACTGTTGTATTCACTGCTTCTCTCCAAAGTGTCTTTGCTAAATCATTCTCAAATAACATAGCTCTTGCTGCTTCAGTCACTGATCTATTTCTCCTCTCTACAATACCATTTTGTTCAGGTGTTCTAGGGGCTGAAAACTATCTCTTAATACCATTCACTTCTCAAAAAGTGTTAAACTCTATAGAAGTAAATTCACCACCTCTATTAGATCTCAAACATTTAATCTTCATTCCAGATTCATTCTTAACTTTTTTCTTAATGATCTTAAACTTATCAAATGCTTCATATTTTTCTTTTAGAAATGCAATCCACATCATTCTTGTAAAATCATCAACAAGAATCATAAAATACCTTTCTCCACAAAATCCTCTAGTCCTAGTAGGACCGCTCAAGTCTGTATGAACAATCTCCAACTTCTCTGCCAATGTGAACTTCTTACTAGGAAATGAACTTCTCTTTTGTTTAGCCATCACACATTCTTTGCAAATAATGTTAGTAGGCTTCATAATTTTAGGCAAATCCCTTACTGCAAGTGTAGTACTCACTTTCACAATATTATCAAAGTTTATATGAAAAAACCTTCTATGCCATAACCAACTGTCATCAATCTTAGTAATCAAACATGTCATCTCAGTAGTATTCAACTAAAATACATTGCCTCTAGTACTAGATCCAGTTCCAATCAGATTTCCATCTTTATCCTTTATCACACAAGTTTTCTCAGTAAACCAAACTTGATATCCCTTATCAACTAACTATCCAACACTCAAAAGATTATGTTTCAATCCATCCACAAAGTAAACATCATCAGTATTAGACTTTCCATCAAGAGTAATAGATCCTATACCTTTAATCAGACAAGGTGCATTGTTACCAACTCTAACAACTCCTCCATCATAATTGTTAAACTTTATGAACTTTTTCATATCTCCAGTCATATGATGTGAACAACCACTGTCTATAATCCAATCAGCTTTCTTTTCAACTTAGGAAACTAAGGCTTTTTCTTCCTTAACATTAGTTTCAAAATTTTCTTCTTTAATTGCTACAAATCCTATTTCATCATAATTCTTAGTATCACTTTCACTTAAAGTTCTTTCAATACTAGCTTCAAGATCTTCATCATTAGCATAATAACATTCCTTAGATCTTCTAGGCTTGAAATTATTTATGTACTTCTTAACTCTCTTAGGACATTTAGATGCAAAATGACCATATTCTTGAGAAGTCCAACATTTAAAAATTTTCTTACCGTCTGGTTCTCTTTTCACAAGCAAGGCAATACCTTCTTCAATCTTTTTGTCTTCTTCATTTCTAGATCTGCTACTGCCAGCATAATCTCCACTCACATTGATGCTTCTTGATAATGTAGGGCAAATACTAAGAGCACTAAATGCTATCTCCATTCTAGGTAAGTCTCCTAATAACCTCAAGTTCATCTTTGCTACTTCTAATCTTCCAAGAAGAGTCTCTCTTGTAAATTTCATAGTCCAAGGTATAACTTGTTCAATCATCTGTGTTGTCTGCTTAAATATAGGAGTCAATGTCCTCATAATTTTCCATATCACTTCATTCTCTGTCTTTGTTCCTCCACAAGATTTTATCCCTGCAACAATTTATGACATTCTACCAATATAGCTTCTAACAGATTCATCTTCCAACATTCTTATATCTTCAAATGCACATATCCAATTATGTAATCTAACTCTTTTTGCATGTTCATCACCCTCAAAAGTAGACTGCAAAGCTTTCCAAATTTCATGAGACTTTTTTAAACATTTAACCTGACTATATTCATTCTCTAGAAGTACTGTCAAAAGTGCTTCTCTTTGAAGTATGTTACACATGAATAGATCTCTCTCATCATTAGAGCATGTCTCAAGATCCATCTTATTCAATGATAGTCTTATCATTGTTTGTAGTCAACCAATAACCTGGTCCTAAACATAGTAGGTGTGTCTTCATCTTTCTTTCCAGTTGTCAAAATTTACTCCATGAAACTTAGGGCTTTCTTTCCTAAAATTTGCCATGGATCTCCTTAAGCTGTTAAACTTCTCTTTCAAGGACCTACTGCTCTGATACCAATTGTTAGAAAGTAAAGTCCACCAAGATAACTAAGAGGGGGGGGGGGGGGGGGGGGGGGGGGCGGTGAATCAGTTATCTGATAATTATAACTTTTATCATCTTCAATAACATTAAACCATCTAAGCAATATAATTACCAACCATAGAAAGATATTCATACACAATAACACAAGATATGTTGACTAGGGAACCTCTTGATCAAAGAGTAAACCCTGGTGGGAATGATGCCCACAAAACATGCACTAATATGAATATTCCTTGTGAAAGGATGGACTCTATTAGGAGTCTTATGAAATACATTCAGTACATATAAATCCCTGTTAGGAGATTTTGAATCCTTGTTAAAAGATTCTAACCCTGTTAAGAGTTATGGAAGATAGAAGGACCCACTACCCAAACAGCTTCATGGTAAGATCACTAAACTCACTGTCCAAATAATCTTTTCTTTATTCAACAGAATAATATGTTACCTCTTCTCTGACTGTGCCAAACCGCACTCACTGCTACATCAAATCTCAATTTTAGATCTATGTACTTCGCATGTCTTCCTTCACAATTCACTTTCACAACTTCATAATCAACCACACTCTCTCTAAATCAAGGAAAAAAATTCCTTCCTTTATACCATACTAAAATAATTACAAATGAGTCAGCACACAATTACAAAATAAAATATTCCACATGCTACACCAAAATTACATAAAACTATCAGCTTCCAAATACAATAAATATTCACTCATGTGACTTCAAAGTTTGTGGTATCATCCACATCACTATCAATTTGTCTCTGACTTCCCTTTAACTATGCAAAGCTATATTCCATCCCGATTAGGAGATATCATCCGATTGCCAAAAATCGCTACTCAGGAACACTGCCTGAATACTGCTTCCACCAAAATGATCATAACTTTCATGAATAAAAGAATTACTATTTGTGCTCTTAACCATAGACATATAATATATCAAAGAGTATATCCTCAACATTGCATAGCTCCAACTACAATATCCCACGTGGGCTAATCAAAACACAGTCTGCTTCTCTGCAAGTCTTTGGTAAAACACTGTGTTGACATCAATGACAATCATAGTCATGAATGCAACAACTACTATAGAATGGGTGCCAAACACTTTAGCATTCATTCCTAACATATCCAATCTTTCATACCATGTTCTATGTGCTTTCTTTAGTCCATATAAGGCTTTGTTCAGTTTACATACCATGTCTCCTTCTTGAGTCAAAGGGAAACTATCTGGCTGCTCAATGTAGACTTCTTCTAATTCACCATTAAGAAATGTTGAATTTACATCCATCTGATACACTTTGATTTTCTTATAAGCTACATAGGACAAAAACATTCTTATTGCTTCAATCCTTGCAACACGTGAAAATATTTCTTCATAATCAATACCTTCTTGCTGCCAATATCCTTTACATACCAATCTTTCTTTGTTTCTTACAACTTCACCTTGTTCATTCATCTTGTTTCTAAAAACTCATTTAATTCCTATAAAATTTTTGTCCTTAGGTCTAGGAACCAATTCCCAAGTATTATTTTTTTCAATATGATCTTATTCTTCCTTCATTGCTTGAATCCAATTGTTATCTTTACAAACTTCATCAGTAGTCTTAGGTTCAATTTGAGAAATCAAACATAATTCTTCTTGTACCTTATTTCTTGTCATAACTCCTCTATCTTTTCTTCCAATAATCTGGTCGGCAAGATGATTCCTTATCAAATTTTTGTTAGGTTTTACTATCTCAACTCTTGCTTCAACTCTAGGTTCAGATCTCGATTCTTCTCTTTTTTCTTCATCATGAATCTCATATTTTAAATCGTTGTTAGTTTCATAAAACAATTCAACATTTTCTTGATTATTTTTAGGATAGGCTTCTTAGTCTGAATCATAATCAAGTATTCTTTCCTGAATTCTGAATTTCTCATCCACTTTAACATTTGTGCTCTCAACAATAGTCTTAGTTCTCTTATTAAAAAATCTATAATCTTTTCTTTTTAATGAATAATTAAGAAAAATACCTTCATCACTTCTCAGATCAAACTTACCAATATCATCATCTCTCTTTATGTAGCATTTACTTCCAAATATTTTAAAATATTTTACTGATGGTGCATGTCCAAACCATAATTCATAAGGAGTCTTGTGTGTATCCACTCTAATCTGTACTCTATTAATTGTATACACTGTTGTATTTATTGCTTCTCTCCAAAATATAGTTTCTACATCATTCTCAAACAACATAGCTCTTTCTGCCTCAATTACTGATCTATTTCTTCTTTCAACAATACCATTTTGCTCAGGTGTTTTAGGGGCTAAAAGCTGTCTCTTAATGCCATTCATTTCACAAAAAGTATTAAATTATTTTGAAGTAAATTCTTCACCTCTATCAAATCTTAAACATTTAATCTTCATTCCTGATTCATTCTCAACTTTATTCTTAAACAATCTAAACTTATCAAATGCTTCTAATTTTTCTTTAAGAAATGCTACCCACATCATCCTAGTAAATCATCAACAAGAATCATAAAATACCTTTCACCATAGAATCCCCTTGTTCTTGTGGGGCCACTCAGATCTGTATGAACAATCTCCATTTTTTCTATTGTGGTGAACTTCTTTTATGTTTTTCCATTACACATTCCTTACATACCATGTTAGTTGGTTTCACAATTTAAGGCAAATCTCTTACTGCAAATGTGGTACTTGCATTCATAATGTTATCAAAGTTTATGTGAAAAAACCTTTTGTGCCATAACCAACTGTCATCAAGTTTGGCAATCAAACACACCATCTCAATAGGATTCAACTGAAATACATTACCTTTGGTTATTGCTCCTTTTCCAATCATCTTACCATTCTTATCCTTGTTCATACAAGTCTTTTCAGTAAACCAAACTTGATATCCCTTGTCAAATAGTTGTTCAACACTTAAAATATTATGTTTCTGTGAAAAAACCTTTTGTGCCATAACCAACTGTCATCAAGTTTGGCAATCAAACACACCATCTCAATAGGATTCAACTGAAATACATTACCTTTGGTTATTGCTCCTTTTCCAATCATCTTACCATTCTTATCCTTGTTCATACAAGTCTTTTCAGTAAACCAAACTTGATATCCCTTGTCAAGTAGTTGTTCAACACTTAAAATATTATGTTTCAATCCATCCACAAAGTAAACATCATCAGTGTCAGTCTTTCCATCAAGGGAAATAGATCCTATTCCTTTAATTCCGAAAGGTGCATTGTTTCCAAATCTAACAATTCTTCCATCAAAGTTAAACTTAATAAACTTATTCATATCATCAGTCATATGATGTGAAAAACCACTATCTATGATCCAATCAGTTTTCTTTTCAACCTGTGATACTAAAGCTTTTCCTTCTTTGACCTCTATTTTAGAGCTTTCTTCTTTTATTGCAACAAATCCTATATCATCACTTTCACTTAAGAATTTCTCAATACTAGCTTCAAATTCTTAATCATTAGCATAATAACATTCTTTATGTCTTCTAGGCTTAAAATTCTTTTTATATTTCTTCACTCTTTTAGGACATTTAGTTGCAAAATGACCATAATCTTGACATGTCCAACATTTAAAGATTTTAATAACTTTTGGTTCTCTCTTCACAAGCAAGGAAATTCTGTCTTCAATCTTTCTATCTTCTTCAGTCTTAGATCTGATGCTACTAGCATAATCTCCACTGACACTTGCACTTCTTGACAAGGTAGGGCGAACACTAATTGTGCTGAATGTAGTTTCAACTTTGGGAAAATCTCTAGATTGTCACAAACTTATCTCCGCTGCTTCCAATCTTTGAAGAAGAGTCTCTCTAGTGAATTTTTCAGTACAAGGTATGACTTGTTCAATCATTTGCGTTGTTTTCTTAAATACTGGGGTCAAAGTCTTCAAGATCTTCCATAGGGTATATGCACAAAGATGGGGGACAAAAAAGGTGCCACATTCCTTTCTAGCCCCCCAACGACCATAGTGTGTACACACTAAAGTGTGTGCATGCTATAGAATGTGTGTGCTATGGCATGGCTTTCCAAAGCCTCGGGCTTGGGAAATTCAAAACATAGCGCACACACGCAATAGCGTGCTAATGCTATGGTTTGAATTTAGAACATAGTACATGCGCACTATAGTGCGCATACACTATGTAAACATTTACACACACACACACATGAACACACACACACACATATAGAGAGAGGGAGAGAGGGAGAGGATAGGATGGGAGAGAGAGGGGGGAAAGAGGAGTGTGTGACAAAGAGAGAAAGAGAGAGAGAGGGAAAAAGAGAGAGCATGTGCCTCTCTCTCTCTCTCTCACCTTCTCACTCTCTCTCTTCCTCTCTCAGCCCCCGCCACCTTCTTACTCTTTCTCTCTCACTATTCAAATCTATGCCTTGAATAGGGTGCATGTGCTATAGCATGCATGCCCTATAGTGTGTGCACCCTATGTAAGTCATACATTTGAATAGCGCATGTGCACTATAGCACACAAGCACTTTGTAAGACATCTCTCTCTCTCTCTCTCTCTCTCTCTCTCTCTCTCTCTCTCTCTCCCTTATCCTTCTCACCTTCTCACTCTCTCTCTTCCTCTCTTATCCCCCACCATGTTCTTCCTCTTTCTCTCTCACTATTCAAATCTATGCCTTGAATAGGATGCATGGGCTATAGCACACATGCCCTATAGTGCATGCGCCCTATGTAAGTCATACTTTTGAATAGTGCATGTGCACTATAGCACACAAGCACTTTGTAAGACATTGGAATCCACCAATCCTAAGGCTTGGATTTTCCTTGGAGATCCAACCCAAAGGCTTGGAGGATTCAAATAGGCCTAAGACATGTTTTTCAATAGACGTATAAAAAAATGACATCTTTTTTTGTGTAGTCCTCGTCAGGTTTACTCATATTTCAATAACATTAAAATCAGATGATGTGATATTGTAGATCTCTTTGTTAGCTATCTAACCATATAATTTATTTTGAATTCTGGTTATGTTAAGTTTTTCATATCTAATTTCTTTTGTATGTATGTCCGATTTTTGTCAAAAACCAACATGTAGTATTTTGGGCATAGATTTTGGCTCGTTCATCGAATTGTGCAACAAGTTACATTTTTAGAAACTAGACTCCATTCTACACACTTTTAAAAAAATGAAAATTTGATTTTTGATTTGTTTTAAATGATTTCTAAGGGGAGCACACAAAAATTTCTTGTTTTTCAGGATGTGCGCACTTCGTAAATTCATAAAAAATTATACAATCATAAAAAAATTTGCAAAAAAATCCCGGATAAACTACGTGGTGTTTTCCAACTTCTCACAGGAGCGATTAAAAAAACTCAAAAAAAATGTAAACATTTTAGGGGGAGCACACCAAACACTATGTTAGGTTTTTTCACAAAAAATAGGACCACTTTTTGTGTTCGCCCTTTATGAGGGCCTTAATCTACACCATTTTCAAAATAAATTAGTAGTTTAGGAACTAGATTCATATTATTACAACTCTTGTTCTTGTCGCATCTTAAAATTTTGAGTCTAACTATCTTCAATTTCTTGTTGAAGTTCAAAGTTTACTGATTTCAGGAAAAAAGTTGCATCTTATACCCCCTTTTTGATCCCCCATCTTTGTGGACTTACCCCATATGATTTCATCTTCATTCTTATTTCCTTCACAAGCTTTGATACCTGCAACAATCTTTGATATTCTACCAATATAGCTTCTAGCAGATTCATCTTCCATCATCTTAGCCTATTGAAATAAACATATACAATTTTGTAATCTGATTCTCTTAGCATGTTTATCACCTTCAAAAGTAGATTACAAAGCTAACCAAATTTCATGAGATGTCTTTAAAGTTTTTATTTGACTATACTCATTCTCAGGAAAGGATGACAAAAGTGCTTCTCTAGCAAGTATGTTACACACAAATACATCTCTTTCTTTCTCAGTGCAATCCTCAATCTTTTCTTATTCAATGATACATTTCTCATTCTTTGTAATCAACCAATATCCTAGTCCTAAACATAGAAAATGTGTCTTCATCTTTTCTTTCTAGTTGTCATAGTTAACTCCATCAAACTTAGGACTTTCTTTTTTGAAGTGACTCACCATGGATCTCCTTAAGCTGTTAAACTTTTTCTTCAAGGACCTTTCTCTCTGATACCAATTGTTAGAAAGTAAAGTCCACCAAGATAACTAAGAGGGGGGGGGGGAGGGGGTGAATCAGTTATCTGATAAAAAAAACTTAAATATTAACCTTATTATATCTAAAACAAGTAATCAACATAAACAACAACCATAGAAAGATAATCATATACAATGACACCAGATTTGTTAACTAGGGAACCTCTTGATTAGAGAGTAAACCCTAGTGAGGATGCTACCCAAAAAAGATGTACTACTATGAAAATTACTTGTGAGAGCATGGAATCTATTAGGAGTCTTATGAAATACATTCAGTACATATCAGTCCATGTTAGGAGACTTTTAATCTCTATGAGGAGATTCTAACCCTGTTAAGAGTTTAGGAATACAGAAGGACCCATTGTCCAAACAACTTCAAGGGAAAGATCACTGAACACACTCTCTAACTAATCTATGTATTATCTAAACAAAATAATACCAAGAATTACTGATCTCAACAACTTTAATTCTCCTCTTTGACTGTGCCAAACTGCACCAAATGCTTCACCAAATCTCACTACCAAATCTTCTCACTTTGCATTATACATCAATCACTAATTCACATTATTTCACCTTCACATCATCTCATCATCATATCATTCTCATATATGCAATCAAGGAAAATGATTCTTCCTTTATACCATGCAAATATTTCATAATTGAGTCAGCCAATTAAGTTCAACCAATTACAAAATATAAATCATTACACATTACATAATATTTCCATAATCACATAAAACTGTCAACTCAAAAACTTAATAAATCGTCACACGTGAAACCTATGACTATGGTGACTCATCTAGGTTGCCTTCACAATGTCTTCAACCTCTGCATAGCTTTGCTTGACCAAATTCTATCCCAGTTAGGAGATATATTCCGATTATCATTAACCACTTCTCAAGAATACTGTCAAAATACAGTTTTCACTAGATTACTCATAACCAACACAAATACTTGAATTTTTGTATGTGCTCTTAACCATGATATTAAGACATCATAAAAAACATGTACTCAACTTCGCATAACCTCATCTACAATACACAATGTGACTAACTCAAACTTTGTCTGCTACTCTGCTAATCTTCAGTATAATCAGTGTGTTGACATCAATGAGAAACACAGTCATGAATGCAACATGCAACTGATCTAGAAATGCTAGAATACTCCCCCATAGGAAATATTCAACATTCATGCTAACAGATTTATCACTGGGATAAAAGCATCATCTAAGGTGGAGTAATTGTCATCAATAAGTTTTTGATGTTGCCATGATTATATTATGGTGTTTCCATCAATGCCAAAGAGGGATATTGTTGGCATAACTGACGCAAATATTGTTAAGTGTTGTGTGGTACAGGTTTGATGACAAAAAGATTAGTTATTATGTTTTCATTGATGTCAACTTAGTGTTGTGTCCATTGACAGTATTATTGATGTTCTTCTATGCATCTAGTATTGTGGAAGGAATTAGAGCATTTGGTTCTTATGGAAGACTTAGAGCTATCTCTAGATATTGTATGTTGGATCACAGAGGTTTCCAACAAGAACAAAGAGAGTTATGATCGATTAAAAGTTGACAAAGCAGCCATATGAATTGAAAGTGACAAACGATGAATGATTTGAGTGTTCTATTAAATTGGTGTGGATTCAAGTGTTGTGGTTTAGTCAAAATTATCTTAAATAAGCTATGAGATTGATATCACAATCACAAGATGATTGGAACACCTCACAACATAGTTTTAATAACCAAAAGATCACTCTGTGCAGATTGGGATTTAGTTTTTGGAACAGTTGGTGTTAGATCCTCAACTAATGATGATGTGGTTGGTTGAAGTAAATATTTTCATGTTCTAGGTGTCATGGTGACATGATAGATTTTATTTGTAATGATTAGTTGATTTCACATTGTTCATGGTGATCAAATTTATCAAGCTATTGAAAGTATGTCGGAAAAGTTAAGGAGTTTGACTATTCTTGATAAAATTGATATGCAGGTGCATTTGGAGGCCGACACAAATTATAAATATATTTTATTGTTTGGTAATATGTTTAAGAAGACTAGGGTGAAGTGTAAAATATTCAAATGGTGAAATTCAAATGTAATACATTTTGTTTAAGGTGGCAGCAACCTTAGGGAGTGAAAATGATATTTATATTTAAATTGACAAATTGTGAAGCTATAGATCGTGGATGTCATGGTGCGGTCAATAGAAGGGTGAAGATAGCCTACAAGAAGCATAAGTTTGAGCTTAATTAGATCTGTACAAGAAAAGGTGGAGTGTTATTCTCAAATCATTATACTTTCTCAATCCTAATAGGTTCTCCAAGAAAATCCCTTAACTGGGTAGATCCTAATAGGTCTTGAATTGAAATCCTCTAACCAGGTGGCTCTTTAATTAGGGCTCTAAATCCCTTAATCAGGTTACTCCTAATAGGGTAAAGCTCCTAATAGGGATAGAGGTAAATCCATTCACCAGGTTACTCCTAACAGGGCCTTGCTCCTAATAGGGCATTTGTAAAGCTCTAAATAGGGCTAAGCCTTTAACATGACGTACTTCAGAAGAGTGTAAATATTTGTAGGTACTAATTCCCAGCGTGGTTTTTCCATCTAACCAAGGGCTTCCACAAGAAAAATAGTGATGTTTTTGTGTTGTATGTTTGGATGGTTACACTTGTTTCATTGTTTATTGCTGCACAAGTTATAAGTAGATGAATGTTGCTGAATGGTTAATGAAAAATTAGGAATTGGTAGATTACTTATTCACCCCCGTTTTAGTAATCTTGGACCTTATAACACTAACACACACACACACACATCTTAATGTTCAATCAAAAACTTACTTTTAGTAGAAAAAAAGAAAATGAACACAAGACAAAATTAAATATACAAACATAATAATAGTTATTTGAAAGTTCACTTTGAATGCTACAATTTTGCAAATTATTGTGTCTTGTTGATTCTATTTTCTAGTCCAACCCAAAGTTTGAAATATAATTTTTTGATAAGAAAAGATTAAAGACAAGCATGTAGAGATCCATCCAAGAAGCTTTGAATGAATGTACCATACTTGGAAGGTATCCAAGGACTTGCATTAAAAGATCACTTTAATGACTTTAAAGCATAATAATAGAAATCTAAATGACTTTCAAATGAAGGTACCTCCACTCAAATAAAAACCTTAAATAAAAAGTATTTATTAATTTTTTATCCCTAACCATGTACATTTGGGTATTATCCTACAAATATAACACACTATTGCAAATCTACCCCCTTTAGAACTAATTCATTAATCAAGTCAATATCAAACTAATAAATTGTTGAGTTGGTGAGGATGATGGTGCAACTTAAATAGAAATCCATCCACCAAGGTTCAAATCTCCAATGACTTGTTTGGGCTCGATCTGACTCATGAGTGAATTTGATAGATCAGATCCCCTTGCACTTGGTTTATTAGTTGAAGGAACCAAGTTTTGTTTAGATGTATATGCTTACTCATATCATTGTAATATTCTATAAAGAAAGAAATGTTGACATCTATGTATGATGATATTTTTCCATAAAAGGAAACTACTAAATTGAAGAATCATCGTAACTAATAATGTCTATATTTCTTCTTAGGAAATCATGGAACACCCTTTCCTTTTCTTAGTTTTTCTCTAGTTCAAATACCTCGTAGATTTTTCCACACCCATATTTGTATCATTCTTACAAATATTCATGGTCCTATAATTAAACAAACCAAGGTATCAATTTGAACATTTTCTTTCTCCCCTACTCCCATATGACCTTTGTGTCTTATACATGCTAATATTTTGAGTTCTCATCCAATCCTCATAAATTGACCCTTGAATGCCCAAGAACTATTTTCTATCATGTGGCCTTCAGAATAATTTTTTGGCTCGTTGCAAGTCTC
Source organism: Chamaecyparis obtusa (assembly GCA_027943335.1). NCBI lineage: Eukaryota > Viridiplantae > Streptophyta > Pinopsida > Cupressales > Cupressaceae > Chamaecyparis > Chamaecyparis obtusa. The sequence continues at coordinate 193,108 of BSBK01012357.1, forward strand.
TCTCGTTAGATTGCACAATCCCTCCAATTATCTTCTATTTAGAATTAAATAAGTGCATAAAAGTCTTTCTCATGTTATATCTCACTTTTCCACATAAAAATAGTTTACCTACACTAATATGCATAATGATCAAACTGTCAAGCATTTATTAGAAGCAATGTATATCAATGCGAATGTTTATGATTTTGCATGTTTAATAAGATGATAGAAAATATATATAATTTCAAATTTCATTGAATATAGATTGATTTGTATTAACTATTTTTTTGTATTGTCTTTGTATATTCTATTATAACTTTATTATATATTTTTTAATAAGTATGAATGGATGATCAACTTCCAAATATTAGTCTTTTGATAGACACTGTTAAATACCTTATCATGGATCAATAATGGATTCTTTTAATTAATCAAGAAGACCTCTAATAATATTTAGAACATCACGTACCAAAAATTTTAATGAACAATTATAAAATTGTTTAAGGTAAATGTCCTAATTTCGCTTTTCACTATTTTAGCCTCTACAATTGATCTTATCTTGGTCATTGCATGCATTAAATTCTTATTGTCATTTAATAAGTGGGTTGGTATGTTCACATGTCAAAGCATGGCCTTGACATTGTGTAAAGGTGTCCAAAGTTCATTGGCGGTAAAGCATGTGTGCAAGCTCTCATGTAGATTAGTATCATAAAGACAAAATAGTTGTTCGCCATGTTACGATGCAAAATTTGGGCACCAATATATTCATTGTTCAATTATGTAAAGTCTAAACATAATAAATTTTTTTTACAATTTATTATGTTGACATGTCTTAATATTATTGGTCTAGAATAGTTATTTTATTTATTCAACAAGAAAACATTGTAAATATTATGGTGGCACCCTTATGGCTAAATCTCTAAAGGTAGATTCTTCTCTCATTCCTCTAACCATTTTTCCCTTAGTCATGGATCTCACTAAATTATTTGCAATTAGTGTTTGGGGTCCAAAAATGCCAAATCAATCATTCATGCTGACTTGGATTGTGGCATCAACATTTTATTGGCTATCTAGGTGGATGTGTATTCTAGGTGAACAAATCGTTGAAAACATGTACCCATTGAACATTATAATTATAAAGGTCCCATTTCATTTATTGAAGTGGGCAAATGATATGAAAAAATAAATTAAGAGATGCACAAAGCGATATTAGTGTCAATATTGGAAAGTCTAAACATAACAACTTATAATTGTGTTTTGGCTATTTGGTCCTCTACCATTATATCTTATTTACCTCTAACTTTACTTAAATACTAAAAAAGAAAAATATTAGACACATAATTATTCTTTATAAAGCTTTCCATCACATTTAAAACATTATTTTTTATTCTTCAATTACAAAATTGAGAACAACTTTAAAAAATACATACAAGTAACTGAACTAGTAGGCAAAGCCAGAGAACAATAGCAAAGAGTATAAAGAGATTTAGTTTCAATACAAAACCTCCTTCCATAACTAATTTATTTGTTTCCTAAAATCAGGACCACAAATGTAAAGATGCTATTATCAGTTTTAAATCTTAGACATATTTTAATTTAAACAACACCTATTTGAAATCAATTAAATAGGTAAATCTTAGTATAATTTTTGCTGGTCTAGAAAAAACCATCCCATGCTTCTAAACCATCTAGAAGGACAATTGTTAAGAGACAAAACATGAATTGCATAGATATATTTGAAATCCAATCTGCAGAACTCTAAGATGGGTTGTTGGATATCTGGGTTGTTAGGGACAGAGTGCCAGTTTAAATGACTTGTAAATATGAGCTATTTCACAGCCATTTCTCTTCTACAATCTCTTTCTTATAGCATCTTTTATGTTCAAACAATCACTTTTAGAATTTATTTGAGTTTCTTAGCTTTTCAATAGATCTTGTAGAGAATTTATTGTGCAATTTGAGTTTATTTATTAAAATACAAAATCTTAGTTGCAACAAAATTGAAATATTGAGAAGCATCTCCACTAAAAAGTTAAAAATGCTAATGAATTACTCGACTTAAATAGGAGTTTCATTTGAATTCCCTTACATTTTAAATTTGTCTTTAATTATTCTCTTTTTATTTTTACATTTTTTCTTTTCAGAATGAATGACCCAATTTCACCTCCCCGTCAAACACCGATCCCACTGGGAAAATTCGGAGGGAGTGTCGAACCCGAGACCACGGGGGTAACCCACAACCTCAAGCCTCTGCTCCCCACCGTTTGAGCTAGCGTCCGAAGAGTGACAACTAAATTTAGATTTAAAAACCTATCCAAATTTAAATTTAAAGGGTGACTCAATTGAATCTAAATTATATTATTTAAAAAATTGAATTAATTTATAAGATTATGTACCATTACAAAAAATTTGAACACTGTAAATGATTTGATTATTATTTTTACTCACAGCATTAAAGCATTAAAAATCAAATATAAAAAAAACTAAAAACTAAAAAAAGATAAAGAAAGCAGACTTTACATTATAGAAGCAGGCAATGGGATTGCTGAATGTAACAGTACGTTCTGTACGGAGTCTATTCGAAGCTATATCCTTCGTTTTATGTGAATCTTTCCACTTATTTGAACCCCTTTTCTTATTAATAAACTTGACTAAACATCCATTGAACATAATTATAAGCTTTGGGCATTTATATGCTTTAAAAAAACCCATATTGGAAAATCTATATCCTTCACATGATTACAATACAATTCATGCTCGGACATTTATATGCTTAAAGAAATTCATATGCTCGGACGTGTTTACAGTAAACACATATTGAGATTTTGCTGTTGACTCAAAACTAATTACAGCGATAAAATCAAGTTTGGAATATTTCTATGTTTGGATATAATCACAATAAAAAAAGTGTGTTGGGATTTTCCTGCATGTTTAAAATAATTACAGAAATAAAACCCTTGAGAAATCTATATGTTCTCTTGGGATTTGTGGTCCAAGCTATAAATAAAAAACATAGAAAAATAAATCCAATGTTAATAATATATGAACATAGAGAGCTTGCAGAGAAATGGACTGCATCAAAATTCTCCCAACCAAATGGGATCATCATTTTCCCAATCAAAATCCTCATTCATGCAATCAACTCCGCTTTCATTGATTAAATATTGCAATGCTGAGCCTATCTGTTCTGCATCAAAGCAATCAATGAACTCAGATGTGGTTTGTGGAGCTTCAACCTCTTCTCTTTCATGACATTTCTGCCCCAGTGTAGAAGATATTAAATTCTTTTTCTCAATTTCACTACCTTTTTTATCATGCCAACCTATTCTTGGAATACTCTCAATGGGTTCTCCAATCGATGGCATTGCTGAAACATTGGAAGATGGAGCTCCAAATGGGTTACATCCAGAGATGAAAAATTCATTAATCTGAGTTGGGTTCGACAAGCCATTCAGATACAAATCTTGGTTGTTGGAAATACTCTCTCCATTAAACTGAGGTGGGGTTAAGATTCTTTTTCGAGAAGTGTAGAAATCCTGATTACATGTCAGCTTATAATACCATTTTTCAGAAGGAAAAGCTTGTGTAATGCATTCTGTTTTAACACAACTTAACCTTTGTTCTCTAATTGGCATTTGCATGAATGGATTCTTCCTGTTTGTGGTATTGCATAGCTTCCTTTATTAGGTAGGACAAGTGTATGTACGAGTGTATGCACCCTAAAATGGTCACCTAGACTTTGGACCCCATTTATTTGATTTATTTATTTCTGAATCAGTTTTATCAATAATCAATATTTTTCAACACTATCAATTTTTTGATCAAATCCTAATTTCATCATTTTCGATTATTCCTTGGGCTAACTATTTTATGCTAAGTTTTTATTTACTTAAAAGAAATATTTCCTCCCCTTTTAATAAATAAAAAGCCCCCACTTTTCCTCTTATCCTAAGTTGCACAAATAAAGCATTATTCTTATTTTATAAAAAGAGAAAAAGTACTTTTTGTCTCATATGGACACAAAAGTCAACTCCTATTTTCTCATTGGAAGATATTTGTGCACACCGATCAAGCTTCCATTTTTCTCCACCATTGATTAAGTCTTTTGCCTCTTAATCTCAATGGTTCATTTCACCTCATTTCTTATAAAAGGAGAGCTCTCCTCCTCATTTTGATATCTTAAGTTTTCATGCTATTGTTATGCTATAGGTTTTCTAGGTGCATTTGGAGATTTTGAAGACTTGAAGCTTTCTTGTTGCATTTCACAGTTCTCATATTTGCTTTCATAGTTGCATAATCATGGCATTTCTAGTATAGATTTCCTTTTATGGAATAGTTTAATCTCACATAGCCTAATTAGGAAGGTTGTAATCTTTGTACTTTCCTTTCATAGCATAATTTGTACTTGCACTTTCATAGAGTAATTTGCATGCTCTTATAGATTTCATTTCATTACATTCATATTGATTTCATTGGAGATATTGACACTCTTGCCCTTGTCTTTGATTTGGAATCTCTCACTGTGTGGTTGACTAGCAAGGTCATGAGTTTATAGCTCTAACTGAGAGCAATTTTACAAATCTTGCAACTCCATGCATAGACAGCTATGGATCGATTTGTGAGGGCTCATTCTTGAGTTTCCTTGCATGTAAGGATTCATAGAAGTGTGGTCACACTTTCACTATACATTTCTGGCGCCCACCATGGGGCAGAGTAGATAGACTTTGTCCTTTAGATTTGTTGCATTTTTTATAATTTTTTAGATTAATTTGCGCATATTCTATATTCTCTATTTTCTATCTTAGAATATCACGTGACACTTCTCAAGATTATCGCATGACATTTCTCAGTATATGGGTGCGACACTTCACATAGAGGAAGAATCACCTACCTGTATTAAGTTCTGTCACCTGGTATCATGCGATTTGTCACCCGACTGTTATACAGGTTATCACCTAAACCGATAAGTATCGCCCGAATACAAAAAACTCTGTCGCGTGATTCTGGTGAAGTCCGAGGTATATTGCCTGATACAACAAAGAGCTAGGTTTTAATTTTTATCATCCGAATTTGATCACATTTAGTTTTTTGTTTTACTTTACTGCATTTAGATAGGGTTAATTTGCATTTCTTAGTCTAAATTAATCAGGTTTTTGTATTGCTTTCATTTAGATTTTGGTTTTCCTAACCCTAGTTGTTTAACAAGTTGTGCTTGTAAGAGCTTTGCTTGAAAGAAATTTCCATAAATTGCATGCTAAAGGGCTACTAACGATTTTTGCAGGGCTACCCAAAGCATAATCAAAAGTAAAAAGAAAAATTTTCAAGCGTTTGTGATTTATTTCTTTTCAAGTGTGGCATTTACTAATTGTTTTAGGAACTTTAACACCTTGTGAAAGAGATTTTGAGGTGGTAGGAGAAGTATGCTCTTCACTTTTAGGTGAACCAAAAAATCTTGACCCATCTTAAGGTTTTGGAAGTAAGGGGGTAATTGAATTTTCTTGGTGTGTTTGGGAGAATTTTTTGAGATAGGGGAGTATGCTCTTCACCCTTGTGGTGAACCAAAAACCTTGAACCTCAAAAATCATCCATTTTTTGTTTAGTTTAGGATCCTTTAGCGGGCCTGCTCTTGAGCAATCAAGAGGAACAACCCAAGTGGGGACAAGCCTTTTGCCGGCTATTTTGACTCGCTATAATCTCAAGGCTATCGAGGACACAAAACTTTGGTAGACATAACACTTGTCTTCGCTTGATGTGAGTAGCTCATGGGATTGCGACCATGGGGAAAGCATTGAGCAAGAATGCTTAAGGTACTCTTGAGGCCGTGAGGTCCTAGTCCTTTATGATGAGCAAGAGGGGTGTTATGAACGGAAGCCCTTACTAAGAACAATAGGTTAGAAGCCACCTTTATTTATTTGCTTATCTTCGTAGTGCAAGGATTGATCCAAGTGGACTAACCCGGATCACCCCAAGACACTCACCATATGTGTCCCTTTGGTTGTGTTGTTTGACACTTCCACGATAAAGCCAATATATCTTGTGGGAAACCACTTGGTGTGAGGCAAGGGGGCATCAAGTTGTGGGCTAAGTTGATGAGTAATGAGCCTTGTCTTGGAGGTAGATTTTGCTTGAAGTGTTCTTGAATGTGCTAAACCAGTGTAAACATTCTTACATGCAAACAATTGGTAGCTTCCATAGGGTGCAATTTTATTTTTGATATCACAAGTGATTGTCTTGGCAACGTTGCTTTTGCCCTTGTTTCAAGTGTTTGAAGACATGTTTGATCCCCTATTATTTGCAAACCTATCCAAATGCTGTTAAATTTGTGATTGAAATCAGACATTTTCACCCTCAGATTCAGAAACTTGAAATCAAACCTTAAAAACTTGAAATTTTGCACACATTTGGTCAAAAACTACATCAGCATCACCTGCTTAAGAGAGAAATATCATATGATAGATCGCACTGAACTATATCACCTATCAGTAATTAGGTCTATCACTTGTCAGTTTTACAGTCTATCACATGTCTAAAGGAAAAGTATCACCTGGTTTTAGGTATATCGCCTGGTTTGCCTGGAGTCTGTCGCCTGAAAGTTTTTAGCAGTATTTCCAGTCTTAGTTGATAAGTTGCTTTTAGTATGACTTGACCTTTGAGTAGGTTATCTGGTCTTACTGTTAGAAACCTATTTTGATTGCAAATTTCTAATTTTAGCCTTCTAGGGATCATTTCAATTGATTTATAAGGTTACCTTGAAAATAATTTATCAAGTTAGAAGAGTTATTCTAGTGAAAAGTTTGTCTTTAGAATTGTTGATTACACCCTTGGAGAATTTTGATCCTACTATTGTCCAAATCATTTTTCATATATCTCAATTTCAATTTGAATTTTGGCTAAGTCCAACCGCCTGATTCAAAAGTGCAAGGGTATTCACCCTTTGACTTGAGGCACTTCTTTGACAGTGTTGGTGACGCCTTTTATTTTTCTATCTTTTCATTTTCTCTTTGGGCAATAGAGAATCTCAATTATCCTAGGTTGGAATTGACACTTTGAAAGATTGACCTATCACTTAGAATCTCTTTCTTTCATGTCAGTTACTACAAGATATCAAGTGAATCAAGGGAAAAGACCCCCAGTTATCTTTAATCAGTTACCACTAGTTAGAACACATCAACAATGTAAAGAAAAGGAACCCCTCTTTGATCAGTCCCCTAGGGGTCAACTAGAGGTTGAGACTAATCCTTGTGAGGAAGGTACACCTAAGACACACTACTCATTAGGCACAAACATAATTTTTTCAAACATCAAAAATTCTAGAGAAGATATCAACCGCAATCTCCAAGAAATGTTTTCAAGTTTCAGACATAGTAATGATGATGACCTCAGATATAGTCCACCAAGGTCACCTCATGATAAATCAAGATATTGGGATCCTCAACAAAGAGCAGAAAGATACCATAGGCATAGCCCTTTGGAGTTAGGATCCCCACAACATATTGATCACAACAATGATTCAAAATACCATATCAATGCGGCCAACTTATTCAGTGCATCAGGACCTTCATCTCCAACTAAGGAAGATCCTTGGCATACTAATGCTAGATTGAGGGCTATTGAAAAAGCTAAGCAATCTTATATAAATGAACAAGCCATGAGATAGGAAAAACTTAGGAGATTGGAAGAAGAAGAGAAAGCCTTGTTAGAAATGAAGAAAAGAGCATTACAAGAAGAAGAAGATAGGTTGTATGCGTGACAACTTCAAAGACAATTCGATGGAAGAGGGACTAATAGTGGAACCAATTCTCCACCATCAACACCCTCTCAAAGTCCTAAGACTAGAAGGAGGTCTAGGACACCCTCAAGATCACCAAGTCCAAGCGGAAGAAGAGTTTCAAGAGTTGATCACAATAGGAGAAATTCACCTCCTAGACTTTCTAGACAACCCTCCCAAAGAGCACATCATACTTCACAACATAGGGGGAGGAATGTTAATTTGGACACCTTAGACTTCATGGCTATTCAACAAGAACCTTCATTTCAAGCCTACGTCAAAAGGTATGTGGAATAGAATAAAGATAAATTCCTAGAAAGTTTAATTAATAAGGGTGCAAGGGTCCCCTTTGATTTTGATGTGGATAGAAAGGTAAAGAAGAAAGACCCATCCAAAAATGAAGTGATCAAACAATTGCAAATAGATGTGGACAACATGAGGGCCCCCAAAAGTACTTTCAACTTGGATTCTGTTTGTCCCAATTCTATTGACAAGAGTGTTGTAATAATCAATTTTCCTAAGAAGGTGGAGTTTCCTACCTATGACAAATATGATGGCATTGGTGACCCCCATGATCACGTAAGGCAATTCTATATCATGAGTTTTTCTTTCCACCATGAGGATTCATACTTAATGAGATCATTCCCTAGAAGCCTCAAGGGGCAAGCAATGGAGTGGTTCACTAACCTTACTCCCCCAGTCAAGACATTTAAGGAACTTGTGGAAAGGTTTGTACAACATTTTGCCTATAATTTAACATGATCTGTCACAATGCTTGATTTGTGTAAACTGAAGAAAAGTCAAGGAGAGTCATTTGTTGTATTCTTGCAAAGGTGGAGGCGCTTATGCGTGAAATATCCAAGAACAATTCCAGAGGAGGAGAGAATTGACATTATTGTGAGCAATTTGGTTCCAGAGCTAAGATATGAAGTCAGAAAGATTCCTTTCAACTCTTTTGACACCATGGTTGAAGTCGCTTGTCGCATTGAAGATGTTTTAAAAGAGCAAGGAATTTTGGCAAAATCAACAAATAATAACAATGGCCAAAATAACAATAGTGGAAATAAGGACAAAAAGAACAATCATTGGAACAAGAATAAACAAGTGGTTAATGATGGTGTTGTCGATGCACCTCAACCTAAAAGTGAATTCCTTAATCTTTCCAAGGTGGTACAAGCCATGAAACTTCAAATGTCTTCATAGAAAACTTGCAGCATAACAATAGCATGAAAACTTAAGATATCAAAATGAGGAGGAGAGCTCTCCTTTTATAAGAAATGAGGTGAAATGAACAATTGAGATTAAGAGGCAAAAGACTTAATCAACGGTGGAGAAAAATGGAAGCTTGATCCTTGTGCACAAATATCCTCCAATGAGAAAATAGGAGTTGACTTTTGTGTCCATATGAGACAAAAAATACTTTTTCTCTTTTTATAAAATAAGAATAATGCTTTATTTGTGCAACTTAGGATAAGAGGAAAAGTGGGGGCTTTTTATTTATTAAAAGGGGAGGAAATATTCCATTTAAGTAAATAAAAACTTAGGATAAAATAGTTAGCCCAAGGAATAATAAAAAATGATGAAATTAGGATTTGATCAAGAAATTGATAGTGTTGAAAAATATTGATTATTGATAAAACTGATTTAGAGATAAATAAATCAAATAAATGGGGCCCAAAGTCTAGGCAACCATTTTTGGGTGCATACAACGGGCACTCCCAGTGAATTCATCTTTACAATTGTGACAATGAAAGCGAGGCTGAATGGATTTACAATGCTACTAGTTGTTGAGATAGCGGAATGCATAGCTCTGAGAAGAATTACAAAAAGGGCAGACAGGAGGTTTGCAAGGTTTGAATATATCACCTATGCATTTCTTCACAGCATCATCTGGAAATTTACAAGCATGAATATCCAAACATTTTTCTATGAGATTCAAAGCATCTTGGCAGCTCAACTCTTCGGCTTTAAATGTCTACAACAAACCTTGTAGTCTATCCATCGCTGAGATGATCTGAAAGCTGAATGTTTATATTGTAAAACCAAGAAATGATGGATTATTGATGGTTTATGTGCATGTCTGAATTCTTTTCTCATGTATATATAGTGTTGTCTACGGCTGACGTGCGCAAGAAGAAATTGTGTTTTATTTTGCTTTTTATGTTTTTTAGGGTTAAAACTCAGAAGCTGCTATGATTTCGAACAGCTGATCTACCATTTAATCTTTGAATAATGATTTGATGATCTTTTTTATCCTTTTTAGCTTGCTTTCATTTGAGCAAGCGTACCCCATTGCCAACTCACACCTATATGTGAGATAATCTACTCGTTGTTGGGGTAAACGATAAATTACTGGTTTTGTACCTTTCTTTCTTGCTAACCATGGTGCACTCATAAAACTAATATTAATAAAACTAGTATTATAAAATAGGGCAAGATGATGACCTAAAGATTTTAAACATTAGATAGCTTTCAATTGATACAATAATACTATGTTTAAAACTAAGCACTCATAAAAATAAGATCTTCAAAATTATTATCATTAAAATAAAAGAGGGGTGAACATTTATTCAAATTGAAAGAGAAATAAGAAAAAATAGAGAAGGGGCATCAAACAGCCCTATCAAGATCCACCAAATGATCAAATTGATGGGACAAGCCCATACGAAGTTGAGTCTTATCAACAATGTTCCAATTAGGCATATGATAGAAGCCCACTTTGCCAAAATTATTACCCTTACTTACAAGTTAGATGATCTAATTGTCCTTATTAAAAACATTTTCAAAATTACAAACAATATTTAAAAAATATATTTTCTATAGTTAAACATTTTAACCAAATAATTATTATCATTAATTTTTAAAAATATATATTTAAATTCAATTGAATTTTATTATCTTTTTTAGTACAATATAAATCATATATTATAACAAAAGAAACCAAGTGGAAAGATGATATTCAAAAGATTAGTCAAAATGATGTAATAAGCCAAATATGACCTCTTCTCAACTTTTTATTTTTTAAAGAAGATTAGATATGTTAAGAAAATGATAAGGAAAAAAAAACTATACTTGGCTTTTTCACTATAGTGAAATTGAACATGGCAAAAAAAGAAAATTCACAAAATTAGATTTTATGGAGTATATGGAAGAGAGAATGGTAAAGAGGAATGCACATCATGAACTTTAAATTTATATATTATATTTCTATGAATTTATCTGAATTTCCTATTTCATTATATGAAAAATGTCAATTGGAAACTTCTTAGCCCATTTTTACAAGTTAATTGTTAATCCCCAAATGAAACTCTATGTATGCATCTTGTTGAATCTAAGTATATAAGATGATTTTAAGTGATCTAAATATACTTTGATAAAAGATATAAGACAAAAACAAGAGTGGCCTGCAGATAATAAAAAGCTCCCATTTCATCTATAAAATTCTAACATTTGAAATAAAGGAGGGGTGAAAATTTATTCAAACTAAAAGAGAAGCAAGAACAAACAAAGAAAGGGCATCAAACAGCCCTATCAAGATCAACGAAGTGATCAAGTTGATGGGACAAGCCCATCGGAAGTTGAGTATTATCAACAATGTTCCAATTACACATATGGTCAAAAGCCCACTTCGCCAGACAATCAACAACACTATTCCATTCCCTGGGAATATGAGTGAAAGTAATAGACTCCAAAGAAGTACACAAATTATGAATCTAGTCTGTAATCAAAGCTAACTTCCAACTAACAACATCAAAATGTTGTTGATTTAAAAAATGTATCACCACTTGAGAGTCAGATTCATAGATAAGCCTTCTCCAACCAAGGTCATAAGCATTCTTCACAGCATACAAAATAGCTATGGCCTCCATCAGGTTGTTAGTGTGGTGACCTTTATAAATTGAGAACACAAACTGAACATCCCCTTACTATCTCTACCAACACCACCAATGCCAACAGGGCCTAGATTTCCCTTAGAAGACCCATCCGTGTTGATTTTAAGAATACCCTGCGGAGGGGCACTCCACTTCCCCACCCTATTTATCTTTCACAATGGATGTCTACACATCTTTCTTAATAGTTTTCCATGTGAGGGGGAGATATTTAGGTGGTTATTGAAAATATCCTCCCCTAGTTCTATGGCCTCAGAAGTGTCACATTTTGCAAAAATAGTTTCCCCCAAAGAATGGAGAATTTTCCACCATAAGTGAGGAACCTCCAAAAACTCATCCTTAAAGATACAATGGTTCCTCTCCAACTAGATATGCCAAATAATAAAAGAGGGTCCAAGAGTCCATGCAACTTGAAGAAATGAAGTCTTGACAGGAGCCTTACCCCAATGAGCAAAGAAATATGCCAGTGAGGAAACATGCCAACAAGATTGGTTCCACACATTCCACCAAGAGTGCCAAATATGTCTAGTGAAATAGCATTGGAAGAAGAGATGAGAGACATTAACTTCACTAGTCTGACATAGAACACACATTGAGGGTCCTTGGAAGCCATGCTTGCATAAATTATCCCACGTATGGCACCGACTATGGACCACCAACCACATAAAAAATTTCATTTGGGCCAAGAAAACTTATACCAGACTTGCTTCCACCAAGGCACCTAAATATCCCTCAAAATCTACCAGAGAAGCTCAACATATCAAGCAGACATTAAAAATTTCCCAAAAAATCCTCATTTTCCCAAGCAAGAACATCATTACCAACCAAAGTAGTACACTCATGAGACTACAAAATCTGAAATAGCTCCTTCCTATCCTCCTCATAACCTCCTGGAGGCCATTCAGAAGGGTGTTTCCAATGAAAGGAAGCAGCCAAACCTCTAGCACACCCTATCTTATAAAAATCAATTGTGTCCCAACCAAAAACACTAAAATTTTGATAGAGGGCATGAATTTGAGGATGAGTGGAAAGGATAGGAGGGTACCCATCCCAAGAGTCAAGCCAAAATAGAGCTTGTGATACCAAATGACAAATCCAAAAGAGGCCATCTTTAACCAACTGAGCTCCAAAATTTAGCGTATTCTAGATCATGGATCCTCTCCCTTCTAGAGGAAAGCAGTGAACTTCAACCACATCAATATCTGGAAAATATTGATGGGTGAGAATGCAAGCCCAAAGTTGATGCTGGTTAGTACACGAACGCCAATAAAGCTTTGCAACAAGAACCTATCCATTTAAAATAGCTAATCATAAGCCAAGGCCACTATCCTTTTGAGGTCTACACACTATTTCCCATTTAACCAAACTCCATTTAGAAGATGAACGGTTCCCACTCCAAAGGAATTGATGGGACAGAGCATCAATTTCTCGAAGAAAATACATAGGAGCAACTTGAACAAAACATCTATAAATAGGAAGGGCTTGAATAATAGACTTTAACAAAGTCAAGAAAGCACCAATTGATAGCCATTGATGAGTCCAATGATTAACCTTTTGTCAAAGTTTATCAAACAAAACTTGCCAGGAAGATCAAGGATGTCTACCAATAGTAAGAGGAATACCCAAATTAAAAAAGGGAAGAGACCCAATCTGAAACCTCAAAATAGTAGCAATATGCCTCTGAATATCCTAGGGAGTATTGAAGAAAAAAATGGAGGATTTGTTCTCATTAATTTTTTTGACCTGAAGCTCCAAGATACACATCCAAAGCATGCCTAGAAGAAGTAGCTTCCTAAAGATGATCCTATCCCATAAATGAAGTATCATCCACAAATTGAAGATGTGAAAGAGGAGGCAAGCTAGCACCCCATTTCCACCCATGAATCAAACCCTAGTGATCACGAAGCTTAAGAAAGTAGCCCAAACCCTCAGCCAAAATGATAAAGAGGTAAGGTGAAATAGGGTCCCCTTGGCAAAGTCCTCTAGAGGCACCAAAGGGCTCTAAAGGAACACCATTCATAAGAATAGAAAAAGAAGCCAAAGTAACACAACTCATAATCTAGTTCACCCACTGTTGCCAGAAACCAAAAGTCCAAGAGAATATTTTGAAGAAAAATCCATTTGACTCTGTCATAAGCCTTAGCCATATCCAACTTAATGAACATATCTCTCTCTTTTGAAGTATGCATAGAATGAATAACTTCATAAGAAATAACAATCCCATCAAGAATTTGCTTACCAACCACAAAACTGCCTTGTTCCTCTGAAATCACAACTGAAGGCATATCTTGAGTCTATCAGCAATCAATTTGGTGATAATTTTGTACACAACATTACAAAGAGCAATGGGATGAAGGGAGTCAAGATTGTCAGCACCTTCTTTCTTGGGGATAAGAGTCAGTAAAGTAGACTTCAATGCATGAAGTATTTTCTTATTCTAAAGGGATTCCTTAACCACCTCCAAGAGATCCATATTAATAATTTCCCAAAATTTATGAAAGAATTCCATAGGGAATCCATCTGGACCTAGAGCTTTACCTTTATTCATCCCAAACACAACCTCTTCAAGTTCTGACATCAAAATTGGACAAATAAGAGAATCATTCATTGCGCTGGTGATAAGAGAGGGAATGCAAGAAAGTATTAAGTTCTCCTCCTCAGTTGCAGGCCGAGAATCCTCAGAAAAAAGGGTAGAATAAAATTTAAGGGCTTCCTTGGTCATAGCAGACTAAGAGGAAATCTGGAGTCCTTTTGTTGTAACAAGAGAAGAAATATACCCTTTATTATGACGAGCCTAAATAGAATGATGAAAAAAAGTAGTATTTTTATCCCCTTCATGTAGCCAATCAATACGAGCCTTTTGTTTCCAGTAAATCTCTTCCCAAAGTTCTCATTCTTCTACATCCCGCATAGCTTAGGATTATGCCCTGCCAAGAGCCTCTATAAGGCCAGAGTCCCTAATTTGGTGAGTAATCATTGCAAGATGATCTAGAGCATTCCTCTTTCTAGACTGAAGGTTCCGAAAGCAATAAGTATTCCATCTCTTAAGATGATATTTGATATATTTAAGTTTCTTCTCAAAGAAAAACATAGTTGTGCCACAAGCTGGGCCACCCTCTCTCCACCACTTAGCCACCAAATCATAAAGAGACAATGCTTGGACCCACATAAGATGGAATCTAAAAGAAGGGCTCTTAGGGAGTGCAAAAGGAGAAGAAGAGAACTTAATTAGCCAATGATCAGAACCTCTCCAATCAAGAATTTTAGAACTCATAATCAAACCACCTCCAACCCAATAACAAGAAATAAGAAACCTATCCAAACATTCTGAGATAGCTTCCTGACCACTCCGTCTATTGTTCCAAGTGAAAACCCCATTTGAAGGCTTAACATCAATAAAAAAAGAACATCCACCTGGGCTTGAAAAAGATCAGAAGCAGGACCAAGCCTAGGCCAACCTCCTCTTTTCTCCTCAAGACTTAAAATAGAATTAAAATCACCTCCTAAAATCCAAGGAAAATAAGGAGCACAAGACCACACATACCTAATGTGATCCCAGAGATGAATCTTCCCACGAATGTCAATAGGGGCATAAACATTTGTCACAAGAATAGTCTCACCAGAGTCTAAGGCAGTAGCCACCATAGAGATTGAGTAATGACTAGAAATCCACCAAAGGGGAGAAATCTTTCGAGGGTCCTAGAATAGAGCCAAACCTCTAGAATTCCCTTGCAAACCAATACTTTGATAGTGACCACCATACCAAATGTGTAGAGCATGTTGATGCATAACCTCAATAGAAACCTTAGTCTCTTGAACATAAAATACATCCAAAGAATGAATTGCAATCAAATCATGAATAGCTTTTTGATGACAGGTGCTATTCAAACCCATCACATTCCAAGAGAGAATGATCATGGAGGGGTTTGAGAAAAGTGAGCATCAATAGGTTTAAAAAACTCAGATTCCACCAATAGATCTCTAGTCATTTTTATCTTCTCAAGGTCTGTCTTTCACCCTTTTGAGGAGCTATCAGCAGGACCTTTCTTAAGGGGTCATTGTTGCACTCCCAATCTATGAGATGAACTCTTATTTTGAGATGAAACTAAAACTTCTCTAGCTAAATTTACTAAAACAATGTCATCCTCTATGGAATTATTTAAAGTCACCTGAGCCACTTGTTGTCCCTGAATAGCCTGAACTACTTCTAGTTCAAGAACTGGTACAACCTCCATACTAACCCCAACACTATTAGAAGTGACCACATGTGGGACTCCTTCCAAAGATAAATTCTCCAGCACCTCAAACCTGTTAAAGCTTCCATCTATCTATCTATCCTTGAAAGTCCTCTTCTGACCTCATCCTTTGGCCTTAGTTTTAACTGGTACAAATCCTTCCTTCTCCTTGCCATGAGGTTCAGCCATCATGGGAGCTTTCCCTTTGTCCTCTTTACCTAGAGGAGGAGGTGTTGTAGAGGGGGAATGAGCATCCTTATGAACTTTAGGGAAATGTCGTAGGAGATGGCCATACTCATGACAAAACTGACATCAAAAAGGCAGAGATTCATAATCTAACTATTGAATCCATGATGAAGATCCCAAGCAAATTTCCATCAAATCTGGCAAGGGATTATTCAGATCTATCTCAACAAAAATTTGGGAAAAATAAATCACCTTTTTATCTAGGGTTTGTGTAGCAACTGCCATAGGCTTTCCGAAGAGACTAACAATTTTATGTAAGATGTCTTCTCGCCAAAACTCCAAGGGGAGGCAAGGTAGATGAACCCAAATAGGAACTCAAGAAGGCATCTCTTCAGATGAATTAAAAATTTCATGCCATGGTTTAATAAATAATCCAACTTGATTATAAAAATATGGGCCACCTTCAAAAACTCTATTGCGATCTACCATATTCGAGAAAATAACCATAACATAGCTATTTGCTGCAAGCATAATTTCCATATCTCCTTCAATCTGCAAGGAATGCTAGATCCAATCTTCCAGAGTGGACAAAGGAATGTGAATGCTGAGAAACTTACAGATCAGAGCATGTTTGCTCCAATATGAGACATCTTCCACCAAATCAGGAGAAATGACCAAAACTGGACGATCATGGGTTCTAGGAAGACATCCATTAACCTTCTTCATTTTAGGATCAACACTCGTATAAAATGTATCTACTTGTTGTGCATGCATGCTTGAAGAGGACCCATTATGAGCCTTGTCCATGCAAGAAAGCTCCACAACTGAGAGATCACGATTTGAATTAAAAAGCTCTAAAAAATTTTAAATTCTACTAGAAAAAGCACAAACCCTACTCAACAATTTTCGTACAATGAAAATCTTTTCCTGGAAAAGAACAATCGCGCTATTAATGAATACGCAATTAGCCTATTATCTATTGTCATGGCTTGCAACAAAGCTAAAGCTTCATCCACATGTAGGTCATGCCTCCGTCTTCCACTCAATTCCCTCTATTTCAAACATTTAGCTGAAGCTTTGAGACTGAAAGAAGATGCTCTCATCAAGAATTTTGTTCATAAAATTCTAACTTAAATTATTGTGTAAGAAGTTAAATTATAGTATAATCCAAATCTAATTGTAAAAAAAGGCATGTGATCTACTTCTAACCTTTAATAATACGAAATGAAAAACATTGTCTATATAATTATTCTTTGTGAAGGTATCCTTACATTTAAAGCATTTTTCATAGTAGTACTTCAATTGCAAATTGAAAATAATAAAAGAAAACACTTAAGTAATAAAATTTTCAATCTGTTAATTTCTCAAGGGTTTTTAGATGCATTCATATTACATGATATTCCTCTAAAATCTAGATGGCTCAGAAATATAAGCTATGAACTCTTCCTTTCCAATCCCTTGTTTATAACATTCAATATCTCAAAAAAACACTTTCAGAATTCACTTGGCTTTCTAAATTTTGGAGACAGTTCATGGTGGAATTTAAGTTGAGGTAGCTACCAAAGTGTGTTAAAATAGAAAATCCTGATGCCATAAAATTGAAAAATAAATGTATAAAAGTTTTTCTCGTTATTATATCATATAGAATTGATTAAGCATTAATGATGATCATGTGATCTTCAAATGTTCTTTTTAATCTTTTTTTGTGCTTATTGTGAGAGTCTCTCCTTAGATTGTACATAGTCCAATTCTCTTCAGTGTAAAATTAAATAAATGTATAAAAGTCTTACTCATAATTATATCTTATTTTTTTACATAAAAATAACTTAATTACACTTATATGCATAATAATCAAACTTTCAAAATTAATTTCTATTATACTCACCTACATGAAAAGTGGTGATCATCAATGCAAACATGTATTATAAGTAGTGTATATCAATGTGAATGTTTATTATTTTTCATATTCAGTAAGTTGAATAAAAAAGATATATAATTTTAATTTTCATTAAATACGGATTGATTTGTATTGACTATTTTGATGTATTATCTTTGTATTTCCTCTTAAAATTTTATTATTTTTATAACTATAAATGGATGATTAACTTCTAATAATTGATCTTTTATTAGACATCTTCAAAAACCCTCTCATGGATCAATAATAGCTTCAATCAATTGACCAAACAAAAGGGTAGTAATGTTTTAAAAGTCACTTACCAAATTTTAGTAAAAAGTTAATAAGTTTCCTTTTCACTATTTTAGTTTGTATAATTGATCTTACATTGATTGTTTCATGCATTAAAGTTCTACTCCCATTTGATAAGTGTTGGTATGTTCCCAATTCAATGCATGGCCAAGTGACTTGATATTGTTCAAAGGTGTCAAAATTTCATTGGTCATAAGGCATGTGTGTAAGTTCTCACATAGGTTAACATGATAAACAAAAAATATTTTTTTACCATTTTAAGATGCAGATTTTAGGGACTAATATTTTCATTTATCAGTTATGTAAATTGAAAACATAATAAAAAAAACTTTACGAATTGTCATGTTGACATGTCTTAATGCTATTGGTCAAGGATAGTTATAAATGATCTATTTTATTGATTCAACAAGTAAACATAATAAATTTTATAGTAGCACCCTTAAGGCTAAATTTTCAATGTTAGTTAGCTCTATCAATCCTCTAACTATTTGTACCTTAATTGTGGATCTCACCTAGCTATTTGTAATAAGGTTGTTGGAATAATGTTTATTTTATTACACAGTGTTCCTCAATAGTTGAGCATTTAATACACATTCCAGAATTCTCTTGCAACAACTGTATTTCAGAAAACTCCAAAATTTTCCTCTGTCTCCTTCACCATAGTATTTGAAGAACATTATAGAGGTCTGCTTAAAGGTTATATATACAACAACCTCCTTGTATTATTTTTGTAAGAAAATATCACAACATATTGTTGTATAATTCTGCAGTGTCTAGTCTGTAAAATTCAGCCCTGTATTTATAGTGAAAGATTTTCTATATTTTTTGTAACCAGTGTGTTCTATTTTTTTATCATGGTATCAGAGCATTTTTAAATCTTGAGCATGTGATGTGAGGATTTTGCAATGTAAAGTTCTAATTTTTTGCAGGTTGCAAATTGGTGGAGCTGCACTAAGACCTTTTGAGGGCAAATTAAAGAATCTGTACACAAATTTGGTGAGAAATTTTCACTTTTTTTGGCTATTGAAAATTTGAAGTGTGTTTCATTCTCATCCAACAAGGAGAGAATTAAACATAATGGACTCTCTTGGAACTACTTTTCCTATAGTAAAATTGAATGGAAAAAATTATTATGATTGGGTATCTCATATTGAAATTACTCTAACTCTTTAAAATTGCTATGAGATTGTCATTGGCAGTGAACAAAGACCAGCAAATCTAGGAAAAGATCAGAAAATTGGGATAAAAGAGACAAAAAGGTAGCAACACTAATCAAGCTTACACTTTCAGAGGAAGTTTTTCCATAAGTTTATAATGAGATAAGTGGAGTTAAAGTATGGGAAATTTTGAAGAATCTATGGGTATGTGCAAGATCATGAGGGCCAAACTATGCCCAAAAGTGGCAATGAAAAATCAGCAAATCAGGGTTAGTCAACTTGACGTGAAAATTTGAACTAGCTATCAACCTAATACCAAAAAGTTGTAAGAATAGAATCTGTAGGAAATTAAATGTAGTTTCTAAACTACTAGGCCTTTTCTAAAAAAAAATTAATATAATTGGTGAAAAGTATAGATTTCAATACAACGGTACAAAAATTTCAGGAAAAAAATAAGAAGTAGGTGTATGTCTGACCACCTTAATCATGATCAAATGATAATATTTTTTTATAAGATTTAATATATAAATAGTAGACTCATGCCCAGATGTGACACATTTTTTTGTAATTTTATTCAAAAAAAATAATTAATTATGAATTTTTTGCTACAATTTTTTCAGAATAAAAAACTCCCGTGTCTGACCACCTTAACTCATTCAAAACTTTACAAAATTCAAATTTTTTTTTCCCTTATAGTAGGCGAAGCATAGAATGTGATGCATTTTTTGGATTTCAAAAATGTT